>CABHPQ010173426.1:0-36301 GCA_902168405.1 Peromyscus aztecus
CAGTTGTTTTCAACCTGTGTGTTCCGAACAGTTCAGTCCAAGGAGTGCTAGGCAATAAAAATTGGTGAGTCAGAATTTGTAGTCAGGAGAGGAACACTTGTCACATGTAAGTTTTCCAGGGTTACTGCTGGTGACAAGGTTTTGGTTAAAAAAAAAAAAGTAAAACCCAACCTCATTCCAGCCATCTGAAATGAGGACTCAGTGAGTTAGTTTATTTTCTTGAGTTTTTGCCTGATTTTTAAGACAAGGTCTCATTCTGTAGTCCAGGTTAGTCTTGAACTCACTATACAGCCCAATTTGACCTCATACTCATGGCAATCCTCCTGCCTCATTCTCTAGAATTCTATGGTTATAGGCCTGAGCCATTCTACTCAGGTACATTGCTTCATGTTTAATGTGATTTTGATTGTTCCTTAACTCTTTTAAATTATAACGTTGTTCTCAAAATGCTTCAGAATCCAAAGAAATCTATTGAGGCTGACATTTTTGTATAAAACATATATAGTACAATAGGTGACTGATTAGCTCATCTATATCATTTAGATTTAATTAAGTGCCAAGCTTCACATTGGGAGTTAACCTCCTTAAGACACTTGAAATAGATTTTTATGTTTAGGTTTTTCTTCCTTGTTATCCTCAACTACATTTACTAGTGTTATACTTGTGTGTGTTTTGAGTACTAACACTAGCTTCCTGCTGGTCTCAACCATAGTCACGATAGGATTATCGTGTGAACTCTTTTACATTTATTGATTGTGTGTGTGTGTGTGTGTGTGTGTGTGTGTGTGTGTGTGTGTGAGATGCACGTGCATACTTGAGGTCAGAAGACAACTTGTGGGAGTCAGTTCTCTCCTTCAACCAGGTAGACTCAGGTAGTCAGGTTTGGTATCAAGTATCTTCACCAACTCGGCCATCTTCCTGGCCCTATCCTGTCTGTGTACTTAAAAAATACAGTTAAATATACTATATAATATAATGCTACTACATAATATGTATTTTTATATCTATTATATAGTATAATAGAAAATCTCCCCTCGAGATTTTCATTTATGTGGTCAGGGAGAGGGCTTGGACATCAATTTTGTAAAACTTTGTATTGTGAATTATAGCTTCATAGAAACTTGTGAATATTGTTTAGAGAGGACTCCTGTATTTTTCATTGTCTTACAATAGACGAATGGATAAGCAAATTCTGGCATACTCAGAGCACAGACTACTGTTGACGTAGGAATAGCTTGGATAGCTCTCAGAAGCATTGTGCTAAGTGGGAGGGGATGGATCTCAAAGGCTCATAAACTAAGACTTGATTTATTAAGCATTCCCCAGAGTCAGGCATAGTGGCACACATCTATAATCCCAGTGTTTGGGATACAGAGGCAGGAGGATCATCACAAGTGTGAGTTCAGCTTAATCTATATAACTCTAGGACAGCCAAGACTGCATAGCAATATATTGTCTCAAGCAGAATACTGTAGATGAGAACAGACTAGAATAGAATAAAATACAATAGATATAATATTATCCAAAGGACAAAATTGTCGAAGCAATGAAGAAATGGGTGGATCATGAGGGTGGGGATGGAATGGTAAGATGGGGTATTTTAGCAGGAGGTTCCCTGTGGTGTGGGACCAGTTCTGTATCATGGTTGTGGTGCAGGTTCTGTCAGGGTTAGAGTGACTCAGAATTGCAGGCATCCCACAGCTCACTGCCCTTTACCTGCCTTCTCCTTGTACTATAATTATGCAGAGTATAGACTGATGGTGGAAGACAAATGGGGTCTAGGAGGCCTTTCTGTGCATGTAACTCACAACAAGTGCTTTTCCTTTGCTGATCTTTCATTCTGGACTTTGCTGAACGTTCACTTGTGGGTTTGGAGAGCTTTGCTGTTCTTACTGTTTCATTTTGGTTTTGGTGGATTTGGGGGGATTTTATGTAGATATTCATGATATCTGTAAAGGAGAGTTATTTCCCCCCTGAATATGATAAGATAAAAAGGTCAATTTTTGAATCTACTTTTAAAAAGGAACTACTTGTTTTACATAGGATAAGTAATGAAATTTTTTTTGTCTGAGTTTATCAAATGTTAATGGACTAGACATTGTTAATGTAATTTTTGACTGTATATATTGTATATACTTGTATTAGTTATAAGTTTTTTTAAATTTTTAGACAAAAAGGGGGAAATGTGGTGGTATAGTGTTCCCCAAAATATTGTGCACCCTAATAAACTTATCTGGGGTCAGAGACAGAACAGCCACAATATTAAACATGAGGATAGGCAGTGGTAGCACACGCCTTTAATCCTAGCATTCCAGAGGCAGAAATTCATCTGTTCAAGGATACAGCCAAGCATGGTGACTCACGCCTTTAATCCCAAAAAGTGAGCCTTTAATCCCAGGGAGTGAGACAGAAAGCAGAAAGGTATATAAGGCGTGAGGACCAGAAACTAGAAGCATTTGGCTGGTTAAGCATTTGGCTGGTTAAGCTTTTAGGCTTTCGAGCAGCAGTTCAGCTGAGATTCGTTCTGGATGAGGACTCAGAGGCTTCCAGTATGAGGAAACAAGATCAGCTGAGAAGTTGGCCAGGTGAGGTTAGCTGTGGCTTGTTCTGTCTCTCTTATCTTCCAGCATTCACCCCAATAACTGGCCTCAGATTTGCTTTTATTAATAAGACCTTCTAAGATTCCTGCTACACCCCCCCTTACTTTAGCCTTGGACTAGCTAGAGCCTTCTCTAGTATGGCTGTTTGGAATTTGTTTGATGGCTTGCTTCTTTCAGTTGGGGCCTCTCTACCTTGCCCAGGTTGTTCTTGAACACTCTGCTTGGCTACCAGGGCATCGCTTAGTGGAATATAGGAGAGAGCATCTTTGTTTTGCTCCGGATCTTAGGGGAAAAGCATCCGGCCATCCCACAAGTAAGCATTATATAATATTACATGTTGTATAACACATACTAGCTTTACCTTATCCACTTGAGGAAGTTAACCTTATTCTTAATTTCCTAAGAATTTTTATTATGAATATATGTTGCATTTTTGTCAAGTGATTTTTCTGCATCAGTTAATAGGATTATGTGGCTTTTTAAATTTAGCTAGTTAATATGGTGGATTATATTGATTGATTTTTGAATGTGGAACCAGCTCTTTATCCCGGGAATAAATACCACTAGGTCATGGTATATAATTCTGTGCTGAGATAGTGCTGCAATCTATTTGCTAATATTTGTTAAGGATTGTTATATTTATATTCATGAGGGATATTGGTCTAGTCTCTCTCTCTCTCTCTCTCTCTCTCTCTCTCTCTCTCTCTCCCTCCCTCCCTCCCTCCCTCTCTCTCTCTCACACACACAGTGACGTACACACTTCTATGCTGTCTTTGTCTGGTATTGATAATAGGAAATAATTTTGATTTGCTAAAATTAATTGAAAAATGTCCCCATCTCTTTCATTTTGGGGGAGACTGTATATAGAGTCAGTATTAACTTTTTCATAAATGCTGGATAGAATTCTAATGCAAGTGAAACAATATTGGCCTGAAGATTTCCGTTTCTGGAGTTTAGAAACTGTACGTTCAATTTTCTTAGCAGGCTCTGTGCTGTGAGCCAACCTGCTGTGGAGGAGTTCCTGTTTGTCCTGCTTGGCGTTCACTTACAATTTCGTGAACCTGTTAGTTTATGACTTTCCCCATACCTGGAGAGTTTTCAGCCATTATTGTTTCAAACACTTCTGCTTGCTCCTTTTTCCATCTCCCTCTTGCCTGGGAAGACTCCATTGGGATGTTTCACTGTGGTTTGTGTTAGTCAATTTGTATCACTATAGGGAAACACCCGAGACAATCCACTTGCATGGAGAAAGTTGTTTTTCTTCCAGCTTTAGAAGTCTGCTGGTCCCATCCATTGCTTAGGTATGTAATGTAGTGAGGCATGGTATCGCGGCAGGATGGCAGGCTAGAGCAGGCTGCTCGCTTCATGGTTGCCAGAAACCAGAAAGAAAGAGGAATGGGCTGGGATTTAATGTCAAAAACTTCCTGCACTGAGATGTCTTCCCACTAAAGTTTGCATCCTAACAGTTGCATCACCTCTCAGGAGCCGTGGGTTGGGACCCAACCTTTACCACACAGATCCTTCTGGGGTCCATCTGAACCCTAGTCTAGTCATAATGATCCTTGAGGCTCTGCTTGTTCTGAAACATTCAATTCCCATCCCCTAGCTTTCAGACGGAGCAATTTCTACTGTTGTCTTGAAGTTGAGTGATTTCTTTTTGTCTCCTCCATCCTGCTGCCGAGGTCGCCCACAGATACTTTACATTTTGGTTATTGTATTTCCTAGTTTGATAGTTCCCTTTGTTTGTTGTTTTTTAATCTTAGCTTTCTTTGTTACTTCTCCCGGCTTCCATTTGCTTCAAATGTGACTGTGATTGCTTATCGAGATGTTTTTACAATGCTGACTTGTTGCTGATGGATGCAGGTGGGAATCCATTCTTCTGTTGAGCTGGAGCAGGGACCTCGGTAACTGCTGGACAGGGGTGAGAGCCCTGATCTTCCACTGGGCCTCCCATGATGCTGCGCTGACTTCGAAGGTCATTCCTGCTCCTGGTGAGGTAGGTCACTCCTGATATTGTGCAGTTGGAATGGCCTTGTTATTCCTGTATAGCAATGAAATTCTTGACTTTCCCTAAAACTGCCTCTGCCCCAGCTCCAGTGAGGAGGGGAAGAATGTTTTCTTACTGCTGAGGTATGTAAGTCTGAGTTCTCCATATGGTCTCCAGAGTGAAGGGGCCATGCTAGGTTGATAGGAAGTCCTGGTTCTCTGCTTTCTTTCTCTGACACCACATGGATAGATGTGTGTTACTTGACACGGGCGGAAGGCTAAAATCTGCTTTTGTTTTGTTTTGTTTGGTTTGGTTTTGTTTTGTTTTGCTCAGGGTAGGGTGGTGATAGGGCAACAGGTTTTCTCCATAGGGTTTAGTTGAAGTAATATGTATCTCTCTGTTGTTGTCTAAGTGTTTTCTACCTGGTACGCTGCTGTTTTCTTCTCCTCTGTTTAGAAGAGTGGATTTTGTTGACTGTTAAGGTGTCTCCCTACCCCTCCATCAGTTTTTAGGATTTCTGCATTGAAGGTTTCTACAGCACCTATTCTGGAATATTTGAGGCAAAAAGTGATCAGGGGCTGGGTGTGGTGGCACACGCCTTTAATCCCAGAACTCAGGAGGCAGAAGCAGGTGGTCTACATAGGGAGCTCCAGGCCCTCCAGGGCTGCAGAGTGAGACACTGTCTCAAATTAAAACAAAACAAAAGATCACCTCCCACAAAGAAAGAACCAACTCGGTTTCCTGGCTGATTGGCTTCTGTACCTTGCTTCCAGTCTTGTGTTTACTCTCTCTACATATTTACAGTTGGATTTAGGAGGAGGGAATGGGAAAAGAGCTTCTATTCCACTCTGTCTATCTGACTCCGGACTACTACAGTCTTTCCCTTCTTTATGAAGGGGTTCCCTGTTTCTACTTCTATTGGATTGGAAAGTATTTTCAATACTTTTTAGTATAGATGGATTTCTTTTTACCCAATAGTGATAATACTTCGGAGCAGGAAAAGCCTAGTGGGGTGGACAAGAACCCCTGAAGCGAAAAATCCATATTACAGTGAAATCTTAAAGCAACATTTTTAACTTTTAAAAAAGTTTATAAAAATTCATGGTGTTATCAAGAGAAAATACATATTAATATAAAATAAAAATCATATCATACATCTAAGACATAAAGTAGGCTTAAATATTACTTTTTTTCATCTCAAGTTCCATAGTTTACATGAGGGGGGAGCACTGTGAAGGTATTTGACTAAGTATTTAATAACTATAGCTATTTTGTCCAAACTTAATTTTTCAGTAACATTAAGAGCTGTGCCCCAAAACCGCATAGTTGTTTGTTTGTTTGTTTGTTTTTAACATCTTTTTACTGCTGGTTCTCACTCTAGGCTTGGACAAGCGCAGCTTGAGATTTCCTTTGACAGATGAATTAGTCCATTACTTAAGAACTCACCCACGCCTACATTCCCAGGAAGCAGACACAGCACAGTCAGCGTTTATGCCGGAATGTTACATGACTGACCTCTCCTTCAATCATTGTTCCCATCTGAAACCTCATGAACATGGTTCTTGCTGTTTGCATTTCTATTAGCATTCCGGTCTTCCAGCCTCTTACCAGAATCACCCACTAAGCCTGTGGTTCACAATATTCTAGGGTTTCTCAGCCCAAGTATCTAAACTCTTCCTCATTCTTCCTGTAGACCAGTGCCAAAGGCTTAAAAACCACACAGTCCAGTTTACTACAACAAAAACCTCATGTTTTTGGTTTTTGATATTATTTTTTTCTGTATTACTTTAGATCACTCTGACCGAAATGGCTGAGGAAAGAAACTTAAGGGAAGACAGGTTTTCCTCAGCATACAGTTCCAGTCTATGGTAGTGGCAAAGGCATTGCAATGGTAACATGTGGTGACAGCTCATTTCTTGTCAGTGTACTAGCAAATAGATAAAACAGTGCTTCTAAACCTGTGGGTTGTGACCTTCCACGAACCTCTGTCTCAAAAATATTTACATTACGATTCATAACAGTAACAAAATTACAGTTATGAAGTAGCAAGTAACACAGTTTTATGGTGGGGCGTCACCGCAGCATGAGGAATTGTATTAAAGGGTCACAGCACTGGGAAGGTCGAGACCCACTGAGATAAAAGACTGGGTGGCTGAACTAACATTAACCTCCAAAGGCCTGCCCCAGGACCCATTTCAGGCACCTCCTAAAGGTCCAAAAGCCTCTAATGTAGCTTAAGTTTTCCTGCCTGGCCCACGGTCAGGACAAATCTCTCTCACCTGCCAGTCCCACAGCCGCTCAGACCCAACCAAGTAAACACAGAGACTTATACTGCTTATAAACTGTATGGCCGTGGCAGGCTTCTTACTAACTGTTCTTATAGCTTAAATTAATCCATTTCTATAAATCTATACCTTGCCACATGGCTCGTGGCTTACCGGCATCTTTACATGCTGCTTGTCCTGGTGGTGGCTGGCAGTCAGTGACTCCCTCTGCCTTCCTGTTCTTTTTATTCTCTCTGTTAGTCCCGCCTATACTTCCTGCCTAGCCACTGCCAATCAGTGTTTTATTAGCAACACATTTGCCATACAGAACATCCCACAGCACTCTAATGGTATGACCACCAGCTGTGAAGGGGGCGTTCCCACAAATCTGTGGGGGAACATTTTCAATTCAAACCGTAACAGTTGCTTACTGACAGTATTTGAACGTTTGGTTTTACATTCTTTCAAGAACATCTTATGTTCCTCCTATGGAGTTTTTTTCCAGTGACCAATGTACATTGTGTCACCATGTCCCAGTCAAGTAGGTCTTCCCCTTTGCTTTATGGTGGGAAGGTAGAATGGATGGTGAACATTTTCAGCATGGCCTGAGGTTGATACTGAGGGTTTTCCTCGATTGCGCTCCACCTTGTTATTGAGGCAGGGTCTTTCAATGGAACCAAGCTTGCAAATACAGGCTTCTCTAGGTGGCCAGCTGGCTCTGGAGATCCCCTAGCTCTGTGTTCTCACCTCTGGAATTACAGGTTGGTTGTCATGCATCCCTGGCATTCATGTGGATTCTGGGGATTGGAATTCAGAGCCTCATGCTGCACAGCAAGCATTTCATCCACCGAGCCATCTCCACAGCCATCATGGCTCTTTTGACAATACTCGACCTTCTTTTGTTTCTGTGTCCTTATTTTCCCTCCTCCTTCCCTCCCACCCTCCCTCCTTCCCACTCTGTCTTGCATCTGTCCTTTCTCCACTCCCTCTCTTTTTTCTGTTGTCCTTTCTTATCTCGTTCCTTGATCGTTTTCAAAATGACTGGGAAGCATGACAGGGAATGCCACAAAACTTGGGAGCCAAGCATTTAGCACCACAGGATGGTTACAAATGTTGAAAATGAAAAGCTACTCTCTACCACGCTGCTCTTTAATGGCATAGTGAGTGTTCTAAGTGAGTATGATTGACAGCAGTGATCCAAAGGCACACAGACAACAGAATCTAAGGCCTAGAAGACCGTGGGCAGGTGAGAACTTCCAAAAGCTAAAAACACATCTTTTAGCATTTTTTCCATAGCTGTGAGGTGTTTAGGCTAAGGTTTGCAGTTGAGTGAATCACCATGGCAATTGATGAATGTAAGAATTCAATATATATCATTCGCTTATAGTTTAAAAATTCTCCATGTCTGTCTCTCTGTTTTTCTGCTAAATCTAGGCAACAAGAAGACATTCTTTCTCCTCTGGAATTTAAAAGATTGATTTTAAAATGTCTGACTGTTGACTCCTGATAAAATGGAGTTCCCTAGCCCACCCATTTATCTAGCATTTATGTTAGACAACATTTTTATTTTTGTTCTGAGTGTGCTCCTTTTCATATACTTCCAAGAACGTGTCTTGGGACAGATCATCACAACAAGCAGACTGTTTGCACATTTTTAAATATGGAAGAACTGTCTGTTCGCTATGGACTGGCATAGCAGCCTCTAGCATATGACTAAGGCTAAGTGCTAATGCAAACTCACTGTGGTGGTTTGAATGGGAACAGCCCCCATAGGCTCAAACATGTGACTGCTTGGTCCCCAGTGGGTAGAACTGTTTGGGAAGGATTAGAAGCTGTGGCCTTGTTGGAAAAGGTGTGTCACTAGGGGGCTGGTCTTTGAGGCTTCAAAAGCCCATGCCATTCCAAGTTTGCTTTCTCTGCCTCATGCTGTGGATACAGATGTGAGCTCTCAGCCACTGCTCCAGTACCATGCCTGCCTGCCTGCTGCCATGCTCCCTACCATGATGGTCATGGACTCTGGAATCATGAGCTTCAAATCAAGTGCTTTCTGTTATAAATTGTGTTGGTTTTGGTGTTTTATTAAATTTATTAAAGGAATAACTAAGGCAATGACAGGAGTGAAATACAGTATAGTGTCATGTTAATGGTAAATCCATATATACACCAGCACACAAGAGACCTGCCCCTCAGGGACATTAGATCTAGGATTCCTTCTCTAACAGCAAACTCTAAGGATGCTTAAGTACTTTATATAACTTGACATGGGGTTTGTATATAACCTATGATTTTCATCTGGCATATTTTTTTATTTTTTTTCATCTGGCATATTTTAAATTATGTCTAAGTTATCTATAAAATCGAATACAATATAAATTATATATAATTTCTATTCTGTACCATTCAGGAAGTAATGACTATGGGAAAAGTATGAACACATTAAGTATGAATACAATATTTTTCCCAAATATTTCCAATTCCTGTTCTGTGGAATCCATGAAAGGAGATCCTACAGATATGGGCATGTACGGTAACTAATCTTCATTTTTTTCACTTATTTGGATTTAGAATCACCTAGGAGACACACTTCTGGATGCATCTGTGAGAGTTTAATGGAGGAGGGAAGACCCACCTTCCCTGGACTGGAGTCCAGGGCTGAATATATCAAAGAGAGCTAAGGTGGCAGCAGCTATTGTCTCTGCTACCTGACTGCAGATGCATTGTGGGTAGCTGCCCCAAGCGCCTGCCTCCATGCCTTCCTGCCATAATAGACTGTACCTTTGTATTGTGAACCAAACACACCCTACCTACCTAAGCTGCTTTCATTCCTAGTGCTGGCGGCCTGTGTCTGTGCATACCCCTATTGTTGGCAGCAGGCGCTGAACAGGCCTTGTGCATAGGCTGTTTGCCCTAAGTTGCCCTAAGGTGCCCTTTTGTCCTTCCTCTTTTCCTGTGGTCAGTAAGTCACAGGATGTTTATGATATAGCTATTGCTGGAACATTGTTTCAAGAATCAGCTCTCTGCTTGCGGTCTTCCTGTTTGGCTGAGCTGCTGGGATGCAGATGGGAACCTGAGGAACATACCCAGACCCCATGGAGAACAGGAAGTAGCAGGGTATATAAGGCTGATGGATAGTCAATAAAGGAGCTCTCTTTGAATGACGAACCACGGTGTGTCCTGAGTGCTGTTTAACCTCGGCGTCCCTCGCCAGCTCTCGGTTCCCGGCTGTGCAGGTCGCGGCACCCTATGTCTGTGTGTACATGCCAGTTCAAATAACCATGCTACTCTCTCACTCACACTCCCCGTCCCTGCCTCCCTCTCTCATGAAGTGTCCTGCTTGTTTGTCATAGGCACTAGGTTGCATTCATGTTCCTTAGACTCAGTGGGACATTTCCAACCCACTGTTTGGGCTAAGTATAAAGTTATTCTATAATTATGTATAGAGAGAGAGAAAAAAAGAAATAACCATGCCATTATTTGAGACAAAGCCAATTATTACTTTTAAAAAGCTACCTGCTTTCAATTAAGCAGGAAATTATCTAAGAAGCCACTTAATTTGCTTTGGTCTGTGGTCCCTCAACTGCTTTATGCTGAGTGGAGCATGAAATTAAATATGTAACAACTATCCTAATGGTTATGTTTTAGAATGCCAGCAGTTTGGAATCTTAGGTACACCAAATGGTGACAGCCGCAGAAACTGACAGGTCAAAGAATGTGCATCAAATCTTGAGAGAAAAAGAAAACGCTATTCATGTCTTCTGTGTATTTTATTGGAAATTTTTAATTTACAAACCTTTAAGTTTTGGATACAATTTATTTAGATGATGAAACCAGCAGGGCAGGTATGGAAAAATCTCTCAAACTTAGAATGAAATTGCTACTTTTGGCTATGGGAAATTATACACGATTTTATTGGATCCAAATGTAAAGGAGGCTATGCAAAGGTATAAAAAAAATGAGTTAAGTTCTAGAGAATTTCTACCATTGGTTGAAGATGCATCAGGCTCATCCTTTGTTGGAGGAGTATGCCTTTGTTTAGAGCGAGAACACATACCGTTTGCAGCCAAGGAGCTGTTTATAACGACATATAAGGGCACTAGCTTATGCAGGAGATTTTAGAAGCATTGCTGAAATGACACTTCAATCAGTACTTAACAATGTTGTAAATGCTAGACGGCTCTCAGAGCCTCTTATTTATTTAAAACATTTTTTACAATCTAAAAACCATTTTTATACTAGACAAGTCTTTTCAAACACTAACAATGTTAGGGATAAACATCATAAAAATCTGTAGAAATGTGAGTGAAAATATCCTTGCTTCTATAGTTACTATAAAACCATTTTTTAAAAATTTCTTTTCAAAATTAAGAATACCCCACTGCACAGTTTTACCAGAAGTTTTAACAAGTGGCTTTTTAAAATTTGGCTAGATTTCTTTTCCTCCACATGTGAGTCAGGGTGAGTCTGAGGTGGGATAACTTTCAAGATTACAGGTTTACACAGATGCATCTTTAGTTGATGTTAAATGTTCAGTATTGGGACCGGTGAGATGGTACAGAGGATAAAGGAACTTGCTACTGAGTCTGACCACCTGAGTTCCACTCCCTGAACCCACGTGGTGGAAGAAGAGAGCTGAGTCTAACAAGTTGTTGCATGTGTACACAGTCAAACACAATAAATAAATGAAGGTTAAAAAAATTCTAAAAGCATTTGGCATTTTCATTTCTATGGAATTTGTCCATACTGCATGTATTATTAAAATGTTTTCCATATTTATAAAACTATTATCTTTAAATATTTTCTAGGAAGCTACAAAAATACATAGCATGCAACTTACGGGCTTTGGATATTTTTCTATGGCAAGAAATTCTCCATTTTTGTTTTTATGTTTTAGTTATTTATAATTGTGGTGAAATCCCAGACCACACTGACACAGAACCCTTGAAGGATGGTCTGAGTGTCTGCACGAGAACTACAATCTCTAAGCTAGAGTCCTATAAACTGTGATAGTATTCAACACGTACACTAGGAACAATGATGACCGAGAATATGGTTTGAGATAAGGTGTGATGGCATTTGGGAAAGTCACTGAGACACAGGAGGGCCACACCATCATGGCTTAACTGCTCAGTGCACTGGCGAATCTTGTCATCTGTTCCAGTTGTCCTGACATGGCAGATCCTATGGCAATCAATTCACATTGGTTGTCCTATTTAATCATCTCAACAGCTAGATGAAATGGGTCCCCCTGTTATCATCCTATCTTACATCCAAGGGAAGCAGAGCCCAGGCCTGGGAGGCGCTTCTTACAACTGAGGTCAGACCAAACAGGCTAGGTGGTGCTTTGTGTTTGAGAAAGCTATCCCCTGAAACTTGGTCCAACGTTTTCCTGACTGACGGGACTCACTTTTTTTTTTAATGGTCCCACAAAGCACAGCTTCTCTCTAACCATATGACTTAGCATCGGATATTTGTTATCAGTTGAAGGGCAGACTTCAGGACACGGAATTGTTCTTAGCATATACAACTGTTTCTGCATTGAAAGATATTTTAGAACAGCCCAATTGCATGTATTAAATAAGCACTAAAATGAAAATTTAAAGATAAAAATTAGTGTGTTTCTATAGCCCGGGGGTACAATTTACATATATACCCAGGGGGTAAAAATTTCAAGTTAATGAGTGGGGGTTTGTGCACATGGAGTCCATTAGTGCTAATGAATAATATGTGCATGGTGTAATAGATGGTAGTGCTAAGCACATACTACTCCCTTCCAGGAAGCAGATTTGTATATTATAATTTGTACGTGTGATATCACACCTATGAAATCAAAAAAATGAGTTAATTACATTCATAAATATTTAGAATATTTGATACTAAAGATGCTTATATATTTGTTTCTATCATGGAATTTATCCATACTTACATATATTATTAAAATATTTTCCACCTTTACAAAACTATTATCATTAAAAACTCTCTGGGGATCTATAAAAATCAACACCATGGGAACTTATCTCATGAGTTAACCAGTTCTGGAGCCGGAGAGATGGCTAAGCAGTTAAGAATATTACTGTTCTTGCAGAGGACCTTGATTCAGTTGGCAGCACCCACATCAGGCAGCTCACAATCACCTGTAACTTCAGTTTCTGGGGATCTGATGCTCTTTGGTCTGTGGGTATCTGCATGCATGTGGTGCACATAAACCCACACAGGTGTACAAGCATCCACATGAGAAGTTAACCCATTCTGTAGGAAACACTTAGGGACAGGACAATGTTTCACTAAAAAAAAAAATTGCATACTTAAAAAAAAAAACTTGAAAGAAGGGATTTTATTGGAAAGAGTGAATCTGAGGACCTGAGAAATTTGGAACCCTGAAATTCACAGATGTCATATGAAATTTTGCTAAATATTATTTTATCTCTGAGTCTCAGAGTAATTTTTCTTATCATTTGTTTTAAGGGAAGCTGTCTGGAAAATAGAATTAGAAAATATTTAGTTTCAAAAAATGGTAACTGGTTCTCAAATTGATACAATGTACCAGGCTTTCCAAAATATAATAATAATAAAATAAAAATTGGCTAATATTCAGTTTTTTTTCCTGTCAGCCTGGATTACTGTCTGACGTAGGGTTTCAGACCCTTTCTTGGGCTGTGCCTGATGTCCCCTAGGTAAGATAAAGAAAATAGCACCCCAAGCCACTCTCTGACAGATTTCTGTATAAGACTTCTCATCAGGCTTTCTCACTCTCCCTCACCCCCATCTCTTTCTGTTTCTCTCTCACACATTCCTTTCTTTTTTGTTGTTGTTCTAATTTGTGATTCTTAGAGTAATGAGCAACTTTAAGTATGATATATATGTGCATTTCAAATTTGCATGCTCATTGGACACCTGCATCAATAGCAAACTCATCTTGAGAAACCGATAAGAAAACACACACACACACACACACACACACACACACACGCACGCACGCACACACGCACGCACGCACGCACACATCTACCTGAGGCCTTGCATTTCCAAATTGCAATTATGGTGCCAGTCTCTCAATTTTATTTATATTTTGTCCTTGCCCACCTGTGAGTGTTGACCTTCTGTAATTAGTAGAATGAGACATGCAGTTCTCATAGAAGTTCACAAAAGGAGTGTCTCTGCACAGTCTCAGAGACCAATATCACTATGGAAATCTGGAATGGTTACCAGACATTGTAGCACGAATCTCAAAAGTTCTCATTAATAAAATCAAAACCAGAGCCAGGTATTGGGTTAAAGCTGGAAGATCAGAGAAGCAGAACAAGCCACAGCCACCTCACTTTGCCAGTTCCTCAGCTGATCCTGTTTCCTCAGACTGGAAGCTTCTGAGTCTTCATCCAAATGGATCTCAGCTGAACTGCTTCTCGAAAGCCTGAAGCTTAACCAGCTCTAGTTCTGGTCCTCACGCCTTAAATATCTTTCTGCTTTCTGCCATCACTTCCTGGGATTAAAGGCTCACTTTCTGGGATTAAAGGTGTGAGTCACCATGCCTGGCTGTTTCCAGTGTGGCTTTACACTCACAGAGATGCAGATGGATCTCTGCCTCCCAAGTGCTAGGATTAAAGGCGTGTGTGTCACCATTTTCTGGCCTCTATATCTGTTCTGTTCTCTGACCCCAGATAAGTTTATTGGGGCACACAATATTTTGGGGAACACAATACCACCACAAGACATTTTTCTTATCTAATGTTTTATGGCTAGAGACATTTTGTTTTGCTGCATTATGCTCTGTTGTGTCCCAGTGTCTTTCCAGAGGGGGGGAGAGAGAGAGAGAGAGAGAGAGAGAGAGAGAGAGAGAGAGAGAGAGAGAGAGATTTATTGTTCATTTACTTATGTGTTTTTGTGTGTGCACTCACACGAGTACAGTACTTGTGAGGCTGGAAGAGGGTGTCAGATCCTCTGGAGTGGAATATAGGTGGTAGTTAGCTGCCCCATGTGGGTACTAAATTTGGTCCTCTGAAAAAGCAGCAAGTGCTCTTAACTGTTGAACAATCTCTCCAGCCCCATACTTCAGTTTCTTATGTATAAAATGGGTAGACAAATATCTGTGTCTTTGCAATGTATACAAAAATACTTTATTGTTGTGAGATATTTGTACACTGCAAAGAAGTATTGTTGTGATTAGTGTAATAAAAAGCTGAATGGCCAATAACTAGGCAGGAGAGATAGGCAGGACTTTGGGGCAGAGAGAGGAGAGGATACACAAGATGTATGGAAGAAGTAAGGAGACACAAGAAGAGACAGGAGGTGAAAGTTGGAAGAGGTAACACCATGTGGCAGAACGTAAATTAATATAAATGAGTTAAGTTATGAAAGCTAATTGAGACAAGCCGAAGCTAAAAGTTGAGCTTTCACAGTTGGTAAAAGTCTCCATGTCTTTATTAAGGAGCTGGCGGTACAGAAAAAGACTTGCTACATATGGCACCAGACTTGGGGTGCATATTTCCACATAGGACCTGAGAAAGCTTTGAAAATAAAATAAAATAAATGTTTCAAACACACAAACATGGAGCCAAACACAGTTTCCTAGTCCTGTAGTCTCTCAGACGGGCCGGTGCTCATTGGCCTACAGATTCACAGCTCCCAGGGATTGACTGTGGACTTGAGCCATCTAGTGCCGGGCACTAAGCTGAGCAGCAAAGCAGCTGACCTGGCAGTTTAAGGTTTGTCTCACACAGTCAGAGAACGTTGCAGGCACTAAATAAAGTCAGGTCCAGACACAGAAAACCTCTAAAAAGCTACAGTATGTTTAAAATTGTGCTTAGATGCTAAAGAAAGAAAAGAAAATGAGTATAGACAGTCATAGAAAAAATAGTTTAAAAATAATAGTAAAGTTTTTAAAGAGAGAGTAAAGTAATATAAAAGGAAAAAGTCATGTAAAGATAGGAAATACACAGGGTGTCTGGATCCTGTATGGTGCATTATTGACTTTGAAGTTTTTAAATGCTAATGTGTAAAAAAACAACAGCTGCTGAAAGACACTAGATTATGAAAACTGCTAAATTAAGCCAACCTATAAATATTAAGAATGTCTTAACTTCAAAATGAAAGTCAGAAAATCTGTTGCATTGAGGGAGGTTATGCCTTTGTTTCCACAGGGAACAAAAAGTTATGGTTCTCTTCAAAATTAATGAAGATCAGATTTGATTGGGGGAGACCTCCTGAAAATTTGGGCTACAGACATTTAAAAAAACCAACAAAAACCAAGATTCCATCATACTAAGACTTGACAACAGCTAGCTCTCCTAGGACTTGACCACTATCCCAATTTTCTCAGTGTCCCGTAAAGATTCCAGCACCCCCAGACAACAGGAAGCAGTCTAGAGAACATGACACCCACATTTCCTAGAGGTGGGGTAGATGGTTTTTAGTCATTCAGTGGGTTATGGATGTCTGTCATAATTTAGGGGTGTTAGTTAGAAGTTGTTATTGGTCTTGGTCAGAAAAAAAGCTGAACAAAGGAGATTAGATTCAAGAATCTCTTTCTGAAGGGAAAAAGAGGGGCTATAGAAATGATTGGATAAAAGGGTAGATGGTTGAGTCTGCTTTAAGCTAAAAAGCAACTACTAGTCTTAAATATTTTACATGGATATGGATTTTTTGTATATTGATACAAATTTAAGACTATTTTTGTTATACTGTATATATATTTCTACTCTTGTTTAAGTTATTGTACCTATGCAACTCATTTAAAAATATAATGTATAATTAAGAAATATAACAGTCAAACTTGCAGTCATATTAGGTATGTTTTCAAGGTTAAACAGATATATTTTAGATAGATGGGTAATCTTCAAATGCTTCAGAGACCTACAGAGAATGACATTTAAGATATTTAATAGCCTAAGACTTTTCATGACAGTGAGATAGTCTGATCCTTGCAGCACTAATCTACTTCATAAAAGAATGATGAGCATTGAAGAACCTCCATATGGAGTTTGCTTTTATTGTGGCAAAGTTAGCCACTGGGCAAGTAACTGCCCTTGCCTCAACTGCTGACAGTATGCTGTCCAAACTGGATAAACAAAAAAATTGACTTCTGAACTTTGCCAAGACAAGGTAGGACAGTCCTTCAAAATTCCTACTTCACAGAAAAGTCTTTCAGATATTCTAGGCCTATAGGCTGAAGATGGATGTCCCAATGTTGCCGAGGAACCTTGGGTGAATGTCCAGGCAGCCAGCTGTTTCTGTCATTTCTTAGTTTTGGAAGTTGCTTGCTCTGCACTTCCTGTTTAATCAAGTAATATTATGTCTTTCCTGGGTCTCTGATCAGGTTGAAGATTAGAGAGTTAAAGTTACAGTTTTCTGTAGTTTTGATAGAAAGTAAATCAGGTACAAAACTTTGGACTCACCAAGATGGGATACATAATGGAGCATTTTCTTTGAGTTTGCCAATACTAATGAACTGGACATTGTAAATATACTTCTTACTTGATAATTGTCCTTATTGTATATAGTTTTACTGTGTTAGAGTTAAAACATACCCTTTTTATTTAGAAAGGGGGAAATGTATGATGATGTATTGCTGTGATTGGCGTAATAAAAACCTGAACAGTCAATAGCTAGGCAGGAGAGATAGGTGGGACTTTTGGGCAGATAGAGGAGAGGATAATCAGGTTGTGCAGGAGAAGTGAGGAAACACAGAGAGGAAACACAGGAGGTGCAAGATGGGAGAGAGGAAATCCATGTGGCATAATGTAGGTTAATATAAATGGGTTAATTTAAGTTATAAGAGCTAGTTGAGACAAGCCTAAGTTAAAGGCCAAGCTTTCATAATTAATAAAAAGTCCCCAGGTCTTTATTTGGGAGCTGGCAGTACAGAGAAAGACTTGCTACACTTTACAAAGAAAAATATTATAATTTAAAAACAATAATCTCTTTAACAAAGTGAAGCACTATGAAATAACTCAAATTACCATTATAAAATAATTATATGAATTATTAAAATAATATTCATTCAAAAGAACCTGTGGTAAGACTCTGTTGCTGAGGACACCACATACTTTATTCAAAGGATGTGGAGAAATCAAGTTGGTACTAATCTTGATACTAACCAGGGACCTTCTTCCCTGCTGGTTATCTTTCACAGTATTGGAAGATGCTGTCTAGATACTGGGGGAGAAAAGTTGTCAACAGTCTTACTCAGATGTGAACACTGAGCTACAGTAGTAACTAGCATGACAAGACATGCCCGTGCATGAATGTTATAGGGGTAGCCAACCAACTTTTGATTGGATTTAAGACTCAATCCATAGTAGGAAATGCATACCTGGTATGTTAAATCTGCCTGAGAACTCCTGGTTAGTCTTCATTAGCTTCATCTGTCAACTTGAGACAGCTTAGAGCCATCTGGAGGAGTCTCAGTTGAGGGGTTGGCTAGATCAGATTGGTCTGTGAGATATTGTCTTAATGATTGATGCTGAGGGAGGGGTCAGCTCCCTGAGTTTTCATCCTTAAGCAGGTGAGCCTGAGATATATAAGAAAGCTAGCAGAGCATGAGCCACGAAGTAAGCCAGTAAGCAGTTTCCATCCCCCCACTCCCTACCCCTTGTTTCTGCTTCATGCTCCTTGAGTTGCTACCCCAGCTTCACTCAATGATGAATTGAGACCTGGAAGTGTAAGCTGAATAAACCTTCTCCTCCCTAAGTTGCTTTTAATTAGAGTGTTTTATCACACCAACAGAAAGCTAACTAGAAGAGCAAGAGAAATCATAGCCCCCCGCCCCGTCTAGGGGCATGAACCTACTACTATTGTTTTACTAAATGAGCAGAATATCAAACTGTTTAAATTCATGTCTTTCTACCCATAGATTAGTGCAGCTTTCAGACCTCATCAGAGAAGTGTCTTTGTGAAATGGGTGGTGGTTAACACAGGTCAAAGTGCAGAGAATGAGCGTGTCTGCAAAGTTCTCAGCCACAAATTAGACTTGCACATCACATCCCCTCCCTACAGGGCTCAGGAATCTAGGAAGAGGGGGTAGAAAGATTCTGAGAGCCAGAGGTCTGAAAGACTGGAGTGAAGCAGTGTCTGAGGGACATGACAGGACCACTGTGCTCATGAACTTCCAAGCAGCTATTGTTGCCTGCATGGGATCCAGCCAGTCAACATTCTGACACTGATGGAGGGGGCTCACAGGCCCCACCTCTAGCTGAGGAACTACTGACAGTTGATGGCCAATGGAGGACGTAGTCAGTTTTCTCTAAGAGTCTGTTCCTTGGTAGGTGTGCCATGCTCCAGTGGGTGCCCACACCCAGGAGTATATGGGATGCACAAAGTAGACCTGGGGATTACAAAACAACAGAAAAGGGGACATGAATCAGTGAGGGGGATTGGGTGGGTTTGGGAGGGGTTAAGGGAATGAGTAGGGGGTGAGTATGAGCAAAGTACATTGTTTGCATGTATGAAGTTCTTAATTTAAAATATATTAAAAATGGGCCTGTGATTGACTCCAGGGTCTTAACTGATCCTCTATTCATATCTGTTAGCACCAGCATGGCCTGGTCAGGGCTTAGTAAGTGTGTCTTGAATGAATAGCAGAAACAATGAAAAAAACATGATTTTTCCCCTCGATTTTCACTTTTGGCATTAGAGTGAAGTCTATGGGAAAGGGATGGGAGTCTAGCAAGTATACTAATGGTCCCTTTGGCATTATTTGTTGCTTATAGCATTATGACCAACTGAGACTGACAGTGAGCAAAGACTCTTGCTTAGTTCAAGACCCCATGGCAACTCTGTCAGTCGCTCTCTGCTCCCTGCCTTGCCATACAGGCTGTCCCTCTCTCATAGACTCTGAGACAAACATTCACGAATATGTATTTGTCTGAGTACATATGTACATATATTCATGGAGAGAGAGACACAAAGAGAGAGACAGAGACTTTATATCTTCACAGTTTGTATTTACTGCACTTTATTTATTGTGAAATGTTTTCTAATGCCCGCGTTTTGTTTCACTTTTCAAATTTAGATCTACATCTCCTCTGGGGCAGATTTTCCTCTGTGTGTGTTAGGTTAGGTAAGAATAAAAACTGTTTCTTTATTGACTATCCAACTGACAAAGAACCATTTGTAGAAAATCCTTATTCCCACACTGCATTATAGTGCATGGTTTGTCATGAACCAAATGATCTCATATGTGTTTCTGGACTCTATTCCAATCCATTGATCTATTGCTCAATTTTTATGATATTCTCTATTACTTAATACAGTCTTGTAATGTCCTGCTGTCAAGAGTACAAGCTTTCTTCACCATGGAGCAACAGATTATTTTATTTAACTTTGATCTTTTATATTTGCATATATATTTCAGAAATTCATTTATGAATTTCAAGACATAAAATTTGAAAGATATGAAATTAGGATTGTGTTCGTCTACAGTTAAATTTGTAAACACCCTTAGTTTTATAATATTGAATTTTTTAGTTCATGAATATGGTACAACTGCATTTATTTATATATTTTAATATCTTCCTCAAAATATTTTGTTATTTTTTGTGAAGAGGTCTTACAGATTTTTGTGATGTCATACTTAGGTATCAAATTTTCAAAATGTTGTTTTTGAAGGTGTTTTTGATATAACAACTTGGCTAGACTTGAAAACAAGAAACTGGGAATGTTTTTCTTTGGGACAAAGTATTATGTACCAAATTTGGCCTTGACCTTGCTGGGCCACTGGCCTGGTGCTGGGATCACAGAGGTGCACCAGCACCTGTAGTTTATGCACTGCTGAGGGTATAACTCGGGGCTTTGCATATGCCAGACAAGCACTCTACCAACTGCATTGCACCCAGTCCAGAGAAGGTTTCTTAAATGATGTGTTGTACACTAATTTTACAGTATCTTGAGTTTGGTACCAAGCAAGGAGCTCTGTAAAGCATTTTCCCCATGGTTCTTTATAACTGTTTCTTAGTATGAACATGGAAGATCCATTATAAGAAGTTTATATAGGCTACTTGATACCAAGAATCAGCTATTTGATCATGTGTGGATCTAGGTCTTTCTGGGAAGGTGTTTTACATATCAGAGCCTCTCATTCCTCCACAAGAGAGTTCACCATGGATTATCTGTGTGGACCTTGATGACTAGATGGAAAGCCTTCAAGCCTGAAGACTTGAGTCCAGTCCTCAGGATCTACAGTGTAAGGAGAGAACTGACTCCTGCAAGTCTCCTCTGCCTCACGTGATCCCTGGCATGAGCTCTCTTATAAACACATAATACACACAAATAAAACAAAAGAATAAAAATGTAATAAAAATTTAGTTTAAAAAAGGGTCAAGAAATAAGAAACTTTGAACTCAACGATCCAATGGCAGTCAAGGTAAACCTTGGTGGTAGAGAGAGCATGATGCCAGCGAGAGCTGCAGAAGCTCCAACTCCGCTTTGTGTGTGGTAGGAAGAATTCTAGCTCTTTCAATGTGTTTCAGACATGAGGCGTTTTCTTGGAAGAAACATTTAACCAACTAATGTATATTTTTGCTGGTGTTAGATCTTGTAGAAGGCTGTTTGTATCTTCACATCTCACAGTTGTCTAGGGAAGTAGGGCTGTTATTTACATTTTTCAAATCAACTATTTAAGCCTGAGATGCCCTTGGAAACTGAGAGGTGCATGTCTTGAATATTTCTCAAGTTTATATTATGAGGAAATAACAAATGTGTATATTTCCAAAACACATTTTTGTGAGGTCTTTTTCTCATGTGATTATCAAATAATATTTTGAGGTAGACAGGACAGTGTTATGATAGTAAATGTGCCCAAGTGAGGAAGCAGATTCCAGGTTGAGTTTCATCACTGTTTAGACACAGCAGCCAGAAGCACTGGGCCCCAGCCATTGATGCCTTGGCCAATGCAGAAACACCTACACAATGCACACCTCACTTTTTTGTCTGTACAGTCCCTCTTCCCATGGCTTCTGCATTGTCAATCTGGGGGAAGAGATGCCCAGATAAGATGCAGTCTGGCTGTGTTCTTGAGGTTATTTCCAGAAGAGATTAGGATTTGGATGAGTTGATTAAGCAGAGGATTGCCTTTCCCAATGTGGGTGGACACCAGTCAGTGTATGGAGCGTGCAGATAGAACAAAAGGTGGGAGGAAGATTCCTTCTTTCTCCTTGAGCTGAGATAGCCACTTCTGTCTAGGGACATCCGAGTTCCTGGTTGCTGGACCTCTGTTCTCAAGGACTCACAGCTCCAACTTCTTTTGTCCCATAGATTGCGTGTGGCAGATTGTGGGACTTGACATCTTCTGCTATTGTGTGAGTCAGTTCCCATGACAAGACTTTTGATTTATCATCTATCTAGCTATCTAATTTATGTCTCTCTCTCTCTCTCCCCCTCTCTCTACCTACCTATCTACCTATTTTCTACATATCTATTTTATTTATCTATTATCTATTTATCTATTCATCAGTCATCTAGCTATATGTTATTTATAATCATATAATTATCTATACATCTTTCTTTCATCTCATCTCTATGTATCTTTGTGTCATCTATCTTTCTGTGTAATCTGTATATTATCTATTTACATCTATTAATCATCTATCTCTATATATTATCTACTAAGCACATACTTATGTGTCTTTGAATCTGTCATCAGTTGCCTAATTGTTTATGTATCTTTGTGTCATCATCTATCCTTCTATGTGTTCTATGTATAATTTTTCATCATCTGTCCACCATCTAGCTATCTTCTGTAATCTATATATCATCTATGTATCTCTATTTCCATGTATTAATCTGTCATCTATTGCATACTAATTAATCAATCAGTCATCTATCTGTCTATCTTACTGATTATATTTCTCTGTGGCAAGTGACTAATACATGCTCCTAATTCCACCTTCTGAGCCCAGCTGTCAGGCTTCTGGGGTTTTTTGATCTCTGTTCTGAAGGTGCCACAGCTGGAGAAGGGCTGCATCTGTAGGACTCACACGCACCTAGAACGGCTGAAGGAGCAGCTTGCTGGACCCTATCTGTGGAAATAATAACTCTTTCCGTGGCAGGCAGGGAATGTACATTTGTAAGTAAAGTTGCGACTGGTTAGAGTCTTTAGATGAAAGGAACCCAGCTCTCAGCTTCAGTACAGACATTCCTCAGTCTGACAGAGGCTCTGGCTTTCCTCTGAGATAGAGCTACCTGCTGAACACTGTTCTTAAGCATCTTCCTTACTTCCCTCCACCTATGGGGAACAAAGAAGTAGTGGTAACAGCTATTGTTGGTTGGGTGCTGGCTCAGAGAGGGAGTCTCGGGCCTACACTGCCTCATTGAGATGTCTGAAGCTATGTCCAAATGACAGAAGGGGAAAATGAGGCCAGACAGGACAGATGGAAGAGTGTAATCCTCTGTATAGTAATGAGCCTGAGCAGAGCCCTGGGCATGCATGTGGACATGTGAATGGTTGACACTGTTAATTACTTTTACTTTCAGCTAAAACAAGGGAGAGGTCACTTAATACTGAACTTGGAAACTGTTTTTGAGCCATAGATAATGCTACCACTGAACTTTCCTAGGGAGGAAGCTGAGTCCTCCTTCTTTCTATTAATTAACCTTGCAGGAGGCTTTGCCTCACACTTAGACTCTCCCAAGGTATCTGTCCTAAGGGGAGGAAAGCACTTTTTAAGCTTAGTGTTTAAAGGACTTCAGCTCAGAGCAACTGGGTTAACAGAGAACCTTGGGCTGTTGTGAGTCTACCCAAAGGAGAGGTCATTAAAATTCTAAGAGCTTTGGGCCTTTGAGGAAAGCATCTCATTCAAATGAAGCACTTGGCCATTTTTCTTGACAGATGCTGATAGCTGATAACAAATGCATATAGTATATAATACAAATGATGGATAATTATAAAATACTTAACAAAATATGCTATATAATATAGAGTCATGATCAGAAAAGTATCAGGTAAGACTTGAGTAGTTGCAGTGAATATTTGACCAGGGCATTTGTTCTGATATTAATGCCATCATTGAAAGACATATTCACAGTGTGGTCACATATCAGTTACTTTAAATCATTTTGGTATGGACCTGTGGGGAATGTGGTCAAGGGGGATTTATCATACAGTTTAAAAATTCTGGATAAAGTCATGTGAAAGACACTGTTCACCATTTGTAAGTGTCTCATGAAGTAATAGGAATGTTCTTCTAGGACTTTTTATTGGCATGTACCAAATCTATCAAATATTAGATATTATGTGTGAGGATATCTGATGCTGCTATTACTTATTTGATGAAATAATTGCTTGTATTCTAGGGAGTGGTTCAATGAATGTGTTGTATAATGCACACTTCTGAAGTTGAGTTAGATATGGTATGGTATAATCTTTACTGCAAAACATTACTTTTGCTGTCTTGTATTTTTGTCAGTAAAATGTCTTTGGAGAAATGCATGGCTGGATCTATAACTGTTACCCCTCAGGTATTTCCTAGCAGCCCCCCCCCCATAAATCCACACATTTTTTAAAAGCACAAATATCTTTTTAGTAATTCAAAAATGTTTTGCAGGCACTTATTTACAGTCAGAGTCTGTTATCTTACACGAACATTCTCGCTGAGCATGCACCGGGCGTATTTCTTGTATTTTGGGCTGTCAGTATGAAGTGTACTTACATTTTCCTACTGCATCGGCTTTCTTTGTTCAATTTTCAACACATTTCATATGCTTTGATAACAGATAATGCCTTATTCTGCAATTACTTGCAAGAAAATGACTTCTGTGGTTTTGTACTTTCAACTCATATTAAAGATACTCTGATAAGCTTGTTGTCACAGGAAGTTCTCTTTGTGTAAAATGCAGCGCGCCATCCGAAGGACTGTCAAGATGAAGATGGTTGCATTCCTCAACACTACTGGTATTTAGGTGTTGAATTACCTGCACAATGCAGAAGCATCCTGGGCTATTGTTGTCTTACTCAAGCCTTTGTAGAAGTCCAACTAACTGCAGGTCAGAAAGCATTGTAGGGTGTGGAAAGGTCTTCCACAGTCAGGAAAACTTGAAGACCATGGTTGACACGGTGGCGTAGAAGAAACTTCCAGGCATGATGAGCTAACTCATTTGTGATGCCTTTCCTGGAAGAGTGTCTGTGTGTGTCCCCCATGTTCCTGTCTGCATGCTGAAAGCCAACATTATATAAACAAAAGGTCCTCATAAAAACTCAGGGATTATAGGATGGATGGAAAATAAAAGGAAGTCAATAGTCCATTTATGGGCTACCACTGTCAACATTTTTATGTGTCCTATGATCTCCTGTTCATATTTAGAAATCATTGGGATATGTACATATCATTGTGTGCCCTTTAAAAATATTTCTCATGATCATTTGTTATTTATTTTTATAGTCATAACTGACCACACAGATGCTTGTAAGCAGATTCTTGGAGGTTAGTCTTGACAGTAACAAGCTACATGCACATTTACTTTTCTTTTGAAAATATTTTGTTACATTTACTTATTTATTTGGGGAGATATAGGAGAGCTAGGGTGCACGTGTTCAGTTTAGAGGACTGATTGCAGGAGTCAATTCCACCCTTTCAGTGTGTGGGTCCCAGGGTTTGAAGTCAGATCATCAGGCTTGACAGCAAATGCCTCTAACCACTGAGAAATTCTAGTAACTAGAAACATCTGAGCCACAACACAGTAGAGATTGATGAATGTTACTGTAAGACATTGCTGTATGCTCCAAGTTTTGGTATGTTTGTATCTACGCAGTGTGTGTGTGTGTGTGTGTGTGTGTGTGTGTGTGTGTGTATGCGTGCACGTGTGCACGTTCCTATAGTTATGTGTACATGCCAGGGCATATACACATTGTATGAGGAGGCCAGACATCAACATCTATCACTCTCCACCATGTATTTTGAGACAGGGTTCTCTTACTGAACTCAGAGCTCACTGATTCAGCTAGGCTGGTCGATCAGTGAGCTGGAGTTATAGATGTGTGCCATTGTTCTGGGCCTTTATGTAGGTGCTGTGGATCCAAACTCAGAGCCTCATGCCGATGTACAGGTGCCGGACTGGCTGAGCCATCTCCCCAGTGCTCAACAATCCTGTGACAAAACTGTGTGGATAAATGGTTATAATAAAAGAGAAGTGAGGCACCAGGGGGCCTGCAGAACTATTTTGAAGACCCCTGGAACCACAAACTCATACAACTCAAAGCTGGTTTACTAGGGCTGAAATCTTCAGTCTTTTTAGAGAAGAGCTCCTCTTTGTCATCACAAGTTGTATCTGTTACATAACCCTGACATCCAAACTCAAGGAAGTGTTTTGCATACTTCAGAAGTTCATAAAGATAAATAAGAGCTTTTGTGAAGAAGGGTTTGAAGAACTTAGTGTATTGCCAGGTGGCTTTTTCTGTGTTGAGGCTGATGGGCTGTCTGGTTATTTCAATGGTTTTCTAAAAACTACTTACTTTTTTTTTTATTACATTTACTTATTTATTTGGGGTGTGTGTGTGTACCATAGAGTACATGTGGAAGGCAGAAGACAACTTGGGAAAGTCAGTTCTCTCCTTCTACCATGTGGGACCTTGTAACAAACAGGTCATTAGTACAGCAACTACCTCTATCTGATGAGCCATCTCCTCAGTCCCAAGTTCACCAGTTTTGAAACAAAACTCGTGGGAATCCTTTTCTGGCCCAAGCAGGGGTGAGGAGGAGGTGCCTGCTGGTTCATGTATGATGCTGATCGACTGATAGCATGTTCTTTTAGACATATGACTTGATGTAAAATTAAGTTTAAATTTAAGCATAGAATTTTGTGAGTTTTGACAAATGTTTGTGGTGTTGGCTGTGATGGCTAATCTTGGTTGCTAACTTGACGTACCTGGGAAGAGAAAACTTCAGTTGAGGAATTGCCTCAATTAGATTGGCCTGTGAGTATATCTATAGGGGCATTTTCTTAATTGATGATTGATGTAGGAGGGCCCAGCCCACCATGGGCAAGACCGTGTCTAGGAAGGTGGGTCTTTGGCTATGTAGAAGGGAAGCTGAGCATGAGTCTGCAAGAAGCCAGGAAACAGTGTTCCTCCATGGTGTCTGTTTCAAACTCCTGCTTGAGTCCTATCTTGGCTTCCCTTAATGATGTGTTAACCTGTAAGCTAAAGCAAACCCTTTCTCCCCAAGCTGCCTTGGTCATAGTGCTTGCCACACACACAGAAGCAAACTGGGACGTACATTGCTATCAGAAGCGGGTGCTGCTATAATGGACTTGACCCATGTTGTTTTTGGCGAGGATGTAGAAGGATTTTGGAGCTTTGGACTGGAAAAGCCGTTGAATACTCAGAGCTGCTCATGAATGATTCTGTGAGAGTTTGGAAGATAAGAATGCTGGAAGATGCCGGGCGGTGGTGGTACATGCCTTTAATCCCAGCACTCGGGAGGCAGAGGCAGGCGGATCTCTGTGAATTCAAGGCCAGCCTGGGCTACCAAGTGAGTTCCAGGAAAAGCGCAAAGCTACACAGAGAAACCCTGTCTCGAAAAACCAAAAAAAAAAAAAAACAAAAAAAAAAACCAAAAAAAAAAAAAAAAAAAGAATGCTGGAAGAAGTGCAGGCAGTGGAGGCCTGGCTTGTGAAGAAGTTTCAGAGGGAAGTAGAGACTGTATGAGAGCCATTTGTGTGATCTATTTGAATCAAGCATCTGTGGAAGTGAACCATGCTGTGCTTTACGGGGACAATGGGTCCTGGTCAGCTGGAGCTGAAAATCAGCTGTGATTAATAAGAGGCCAGAATCTTTGAGGCATGATCTTCTAGGAAGTATTTCTTCGGGGTCAGCACACAAGAACTGTGGTCCAGGGGGGCCACAGCTGCATCTCAAGCTGGCAGCTGAACTTGAAGATGCATGTGGTACTGGTTTTGAAGGCATGAGAGACATACATTGAGGGGATTGTGGAGAATGACTAAGGTCCAGTACCACACGGTAGGGTTGGAGTCCCTGAAGAGAAGCCAGGAGAGGCCACTGGTAAAACCTCAGTTACAGGGGAGACTCCATGATATTAGAGATGCCAGGACCAAGGCATGGTCATAAAGGACATCAGCAAGTATGGAGTGGAGCCAGCCTGAGCTTACAAGACAGGTGTGTGTGTGTGTGTGTGTGTGTGTGTGTGTGCTGTTGGATGGCGGAGCTGGAGAAGCGGGGTTTCCCAAGCCCTTTGGAGCCCAGAAGATGAGTGAGTCCTGTGCATCTAGCATTGAACTTTTCATACTGTTTGGTTTTGGCTTTGCTTTGACTTAATTGTAACTGTGCCCTGGCTCTTTCTCTCTTGGGATATGAAGTAGGTAGCTTGTTTTTGTTTGTACAGGATCCCACAGTTAAGAGACTGGATTTTTAATGTCCACGAACGTGAATGTCTAAATCATTGGGAATTTTTAATGACTGTGGGACTTTTAAAGTTAGACTCTTTGTAGTGTAATATTCAAATTAACATGAGTTCTTGGGGACAAGAAAGGAAAGATATGGCTTAGCAGTGACTTGTTCGTGTGTCAAGCTGACAAGGGGTAGACTTGTGATGCCTAATCTTGGTTGTCAGCTTGACACACTTGGGAAGATGGAATCTCAACTGTGGAATTGCCTCTGTCAGATGGGTCAGGGAGCAGCCTTGGGCATTTCTTACTTGTTCATTGACATGGGAGGACAAGCCCACTGTGGGCGGTGCCATTCCTGGGCAGGTGGGTCTGGACTACATAAGAAGTGCAGGGCTGGGGAGATGCTCAGTAGTTCGGAGCGCTTGTTACTCTTGCAGAGGACCCAGATTCATTTCCCAGCATCCACATAGTGGTTTACAACATCCATAACTCCATTACCAGCAGATCTGATGCCCTCTTTTGAACTCTGTGGGTACCAGGCATACACATGGTACACATACATTCATGCAGGCAAAACATTCATACACATAAATTAAATTAATCTCCAACTATTTTCAAAAGAAAGACAGATGAATGTGAGCCCAGGAAAAAAGCCAATATGCAGCAGTGTTCCTCTGTGGTTTCTGCTCCAGGTTCCTGTTTGAGTTCCTGCCATGACTTTCTTTGATGATAGGCTGTAGTCTGAAAGTTGCTTTGTGTCTCTTTGCAGAGAGCCCCTTAATTCTTGTCTCCATTAACCCTGATTTGCTTTTTATCAGCAGAGCAGGAATTTTCTGCAGATGAAATGTTCAGTATTTTGTGTCTTATTCCTCTCTCTCTTAACATAAGGTTCTTGAACACATCTATGTTGTTGGAATTTGCCAGTTCACTCATTCCTTGCTGCTGAGTGCAATTTCATTGTATGGATATGCCATTGTTAGCTCATTACCTCATCAGTAGACGGATATTTTTAGTTATTTCCAGTCTTTTCCAATTAATATTTTGACTAAAGAACTGAACTTAAGGGAACATCTTTGAGTGGATATGTATTTTCATTTCTCTTGGGTAAATGCTTAGAAGTAGAATTACAGCCGGGCAGTGGTGGCACACGCCTTTAATCCCAGCACTCGGGAGGCAGAGGCAGACAGATCTCTGTGAGTTCGAGGCCAGCCTGGACTACAGAGTGAGTTCCAGGAAAGGCGCAAAGCTACACAGAGAAACCCTGTCTCGAAAAACCAAAAACCAAAAAAAAAAAAAAAAAGTAGAGTTACAGAGCCATACCATATATATTATTTAATATTATACAATATATTATTACATATAATGATATAATTATTACATTAATTACATATATGATTAATATTATACAATATATTATTACATATAATATATTGTATAATATTAATCATATATAATATATAATATTACATAATATGTATTATATAAAATTATATATAATATATATATAAAACAGCTCTGTAATTCCACTTCTAAGCACTTACCCAAGAGAAATACAAGTGTGTGTGTGTGTGTGTGTGTGTGTGTGTGTGTGTGTGTGTGTGCTATATGTGTGCAGATGCCCACAGGGGTCAGAAGAGGTCATCAAATCCCATGAATTACAGGGTGTTGTAAGTTCCCCACTGTAGGTGGTAGGGACTGAACTCAGGTCCTCTGGAAGAGCAGTGAGTACTCATAACTGCTGAGCCATCTCTCCAGCCTCAGTCAGTGTTTTTCTAATCATAACGGATGGTGAACACTTTCTTGTGTGTATTTATCTTCCCTAGGTCTTCCTTAAAATGTTTGTGTTTATATTGAATTGTTTGATTTTCTTATGGAGTTATGATAATTTCTAATATAGTCTATGTACAAGTTATTTATAGATACAGGTTCTATAAATGTTTCCTCCAGCTGAGACCTACCTTCTTATTTCAGTACCAGTGTTTTCAAACTGCCAAATTTTAGAAAATGTTCTAAATTTTGATAATGTCCAATCAATGTTTTTGGTAGAGATTTGTTAGTTAAAAATATTCACTGAACCCATGTGCAGTAAGACTTTTTTCTATGCCTTTTTCTCAAATTTAGCTTTCATACTGTTGATCAATAATATATTTTCAGTTAATCTTTGGATGTCATCTGAGTATCACTTTATATGGATATCCATTTTTTTAATCTCCTGTTGTTGAAAAGCTTCTGATTCTTCCATTACTTACTGCATTGTGTTTATCAACAAAACCATCTGTTATACATGTGTGTCTTTCAAACCTCTGCTGTTCACTTGCTGTCTTGATTGCATGGGGTCCCACGTTGGTTACTGCAGATTTTATATAGATCTTGAAATCAGGTATTATTGGTCCTATAACTTTATTGTCTTTCTGGATTGTTCTGACTATTTTGAATTTATGTGTATTTAAGAATGAATTGATGAATAACCTTTAAGAGAGCGCTTTAGCTCTCAGTGTGTAAAGAATTTTTATCTAGAGTGTGTAAAACACTCTGGATATGTCATACACATTCATAACAAAAGCAGGACAGAATGGAGATGAATTTCTCTTTAAAGCTCATCCCTTATGTCTTTGGCACATCTGGATTATTTGTTCTAATGAAGATGCCCATTAAGGTAGAGAATCTAGGATGTTGTAGGCAATTCTTAAAACATTTAGAAGTGTGCCGGCCAGTGGTGGTGCATGCCTTTAATCCCAGCACTCAAGAGGTAGAGGCAGGTGGATCCCTGTGAGTTTGAGGCCAGCCTGGTCTACGGAGTGAGTTCCAGGACAGCCAGGGCTGTTACACAGAGAAACCCTGTCTTAAAAAACAAAACAAAACAAAACAAAAAATTTAGAAATGTAAGTGAACAGTTTAGTTCTTGGAACTTTCCAGGATCTGGTGGATTGTGTTAAATCTGGGCTGCATCTTTCTGAGTAGAAGGCAGATTCAAATTCTGTTTGTCACTGTCCCAACCGGTCATCAAAGGAGTCCTCCTTGTGTGCAATGTGGAAAGGTCTGCAGTCCTTGCAACTCTGACATGCTCACGATACTCATTACCAACCGAGTATGGAGGGCAGTTTCTGATGGCTTTGCTTTCCTGCGGACAGCTGTCAACCTGGCTCCTCTAAATGGAACCCTTTCTTCCTCACTACAGTCATGCTATCCAAAATAGATCCATATCTATTCATATACATGTTCATGTGTTTGTGTACATGTATGTGCAGGGGTCATGCATATGTGTACATGTGGAAGCCAGTGGTTGGTGTCCATTGTTTTTCTCAATCACTCTCCACCTTATTGTTTGAGACAGGATCTCTCACTGATCCCAGATCTCATCAGTTTGGCTGGGCTGGAGTTTTAAGAGTTTCCAGCACAACCTATGTTAGACACTGAGCCCTGTCTTCTTTCAGTGTCTCCCTGGAATTAGATACACGTTGCAAGCACCAGGGATCCTCCTTATTTCCTCCTCTCCAGAGCTGGGATTAGAGATGTACATCACCACGTCTGGCTTTGATGTAAGTTCTGGGAATTTAACTCAGGTCTTATGGTGGTTTAAATGAGAATGGGCCCCATGGATTCATACATTTGAATGTTTGTCTTCCGGTAGTGGAACTGTTTGGAAAGGATTAGGAGGTGTGGCCTTGTTGGAGGAGGTGTGTCACTAGGGGTGGGCTTTGGGTTTTAAAAAGCCCATGCCAGGCCTAGTGTCTTTCTCTGCCTGCAACTTGGAAATCCAATGTGAACTCTCAGCTGCTGTTCCAGCACTCTGCCTGCCTGCCGTCATGTTTCCCATTCGTGATAAGCAAGCCCCCAGTTAAATGCTTTCTTTTATAACTTGCCTTGGTCATGATGTTTCTTCACAGCAATAAACAGTAACTAAGAAAGAGCCTCATGTTCGTGTGGGCAAGAACTTTACTGACTAAGCTGTCTCCCGAGCCCCAGAACATGGGTTGATATCAATCCATACTCTATCTTCAGCTCAGTCCATCTTCAGCGCTTCTGTCTTACTGGATTCTTTGTCAGGAGACAGTGGCTACTAGTTCATTGAGGTTTTCATCTGTGCTCTGATTAGAACAAATATTTTCAACATGCCTTGTATTTGTGCACTAGACATTGACAATTAGAAAGCACTCAAACTATTATATTCTGGTTATCAAAAGCTCAAGGCCCTGAAATAGGATGCCTGAGACAATGTATTCCACATCCTAGCATCCTCTAATGATCAATGCATTCATCAGAATCAGTAGTGACAGCATAGTAAATACTTGTCGGAATAAACTTATTAAAAATACATTAGTTCTAAATAAAATCTTGTATTGATTTGTCATTTGTTCTATTAATAGGAAACTTTACACCTGCTCTCAAATCATCTAATCAAAAAATACCCGTTTCCCCGACAGGCTGAAGTTAAATGATTAGTATAATTTCTCTGTGTGGAAGAGAAGGTGATAGCTCATCAGCATGCACAGTTTGGCCTGTCTAACTTTCAGAAAAGCAGTGAGGAGAGCAGATATGGGAGGTAATTGAGGTTCCCATACGGGGTGGAACATTTATATGAATGGGGGAAGGGAACATTTCCCTTCTGAGTAAGTGTCAGAGATGCAGCATCGAGGCTTTGATACTGCATTCCCTCGGTTTTAGCTCGGTTTTCGCTTGGTTGTCTTCTCTGAAGCCAAGAAAGCAAGAATCTCTAGAAATGCATTGAAGTTTTCAGACCCCAGCAGAGACCTATGTCACAATTAGCAGTCACCCAGAATGGAAACAGTGGCAATCCCACGATCCAGGGAGGGTTTTTCACAAGGGATCTTGGAATTCATGAAACTAGCCCTTTCGCCTGACTTTGCTACTGTCTGTCATTAGCACACTGCAGCAGGACGTTTTTCAGAAAGTGTGTAAATTGGGTTGGTGGAGAGTCAGTTAGTTAGGTGATGGTTTTTATTTTTAATTTAGCCCTGTCTTACTTTAGTATCTCCCCAGGAGTCTGATACAAGTTGCAATTCATTTTGGGGGCTTAAACCTACTTCCAACATTCCCTCATTAAATTTTAAGTACAGAAAAATCTCTATTTATGTTGCTCTATTTTTTTTTTTTTTTTTTTTTTTTTTTAGCAAGCCTCTACATCAGATCTTAGAATAGTTGGAGAATGATCAGAAGCATGTGAATGTGGAGTTCAGGGCCTTCGCTTTGCCAAGATAGAAACAAGCCTGCCAGATGCTGTCTAGTCTTCTGATGAGTACCCATCCTTTCTGCCCAGCTGCGGCACCTGCTCAGAGCAGCATCTTCAGTGGGAATCGGAAGTCACCCTTGCTGTTAATCTCTGGCTTGGAGTGCAGACACCACAACGGATTGCTGGCTAGATCCTGGTGCCTCGGTTCCTGCTTTACTAATAATCCTTTTTGTTCAACACTTACCAAGAAAGAGTTCCTGGTAGACCTATGACCAGAAGCAGAACACCAGCATTCAGGAGTGAGGGACTGCACCACAGGAAGAGAACACAATGTCTCACCTGGGTCAGCCCCGAACCCTCATTCACCGGCACTGTTGTGGCTAACATATCTGAATGGATCTGATTCCAGGCTCTGACTTTCAGATGGCTTCTTTTGCAGTCAGTCTAACCTGCTTGTTGAACTGAAAACAAAGGCAGCCCCCAAACCTAGCCTTCTGCTCCATGCTCATTCCCCTCCGTGGCATTGCATCTGCCTTTGGAACCCTCCCCTCCTCATTCTGTTCAATTTGATAATGCACCAAAAGGAAAGTTCATTTCCTACCTTGGGGAATAAGCCATGGCGATTGGGTAGTTACTGCTGGGTCACTGGAGGAGACTCTTCAGTCGGGGATGATTTATGCAATGAGCTAAAACTCAGTTTAGGGAGCAGTGCCCGAAGCCTTCTCATGACCTTAAGTTGACCACTGAAATGTCAGGACTTAAAAAGTTCAGAGCCTCTGCAGAGGCACTAAACAAGGGCAGCTGAGGACATGAAGCCTCCTGCTCAGTGAGAATTTTACTTCTATGAGGAAGGCAAAAATCTTCCTTTAGCAACTAGTGTAATTGATTTGTTTGTGTATGTGAAAAACCTCAGTACACAATCTTTTAATCTGCTCAGGGTGTGATCTAGGTCATATGGCCACATGACTGGTCACACAATCTAAAGGCTAGAAAAACAATATTCAAATTTTTGTCTTTAGAAAGGTAAGTTTTCTAGTTAGAGTTGACTGTCAACTTGACACAGCATAAAGCCAACCCAGAGGGGAGTCTTAATTGAGATATTACCCAGATGAGATTGGCCTGTGGGTATGTCTGTGGGGAACTGTCTTGATTGTTAATTGATATAGGAGAACCCAGCCCACTGTGGGTGGCACCATTCCCTAGGTAGGTGGGGTTCTGGGCTGCTTAAGAAAGCTGAGCCTGTGAGCCGACCAGCAAATGATGTTCTTCCATGGTTTCTGCTGTACTTCTTAGCTGTGAGTGAGTTCCTGTGTCAGGGATAATATTGTGTGGATTAGTAAACAGGCCTGGCTTAAAGTTCATACCCTGAATTCTCTCAGTGCTGACCTGTAAGCTGAAATAAACCATCCCCTCCCCTAAGTCACTTTTATCACAGAAACAGGATGAAACTAGATAAGCAGGAGGAAGATGAGTAAAGAATGGTGGTCATTCCAGACACAAATTAACTTCTCATTTCTTTATTAACTCAGTGTCCTAGACAGGGGCTCAGAATTTCCAGTGCCCCTTCATTAGTTCTTCACGTTTACTCCTTATTTCATTGGTTGTGCTTTCCTACCTGTTTAGTTGTTTGCTTGGCATTTGTTCTCCACAGAGGGGATAAAGTCCAAGTTTCAGACAGGGGTGTCTGAGACCCCCATGCTTGTTCTCAGTTCTCCTTTCCAGCCATCTCCACTTCCACTTCTTCATATGTTCTGGTAAGTTGGCACTCTTGTTGCCTTGATTACAGAGGTAGAGCTTACTCCTCAGTCAAGACCACCTTCATTTGGGTCTTTTCTGGGAAGTGTTCTTAAAGAAGGTCCCTGAAGGTAGCAATAGTGGAGCACCATCATGGTGATTTGGTGGCAACGACCAAGCATCATCACGATGGTTTGATAGCAATGGCCGAGCACCATCATGGTGGTTTGATAGCAAAGGCTGAGCACCATCATGGTGGTTTTCTTACACGCTTGTATGTTCCAATGCCAGAGGACTTCTTATCTGGTGCAACAGGTAGACCTGGGAGTAAAGCCTGCAAGGCAAACACACAGTAAGTGTTCAGTGTAACAGACCATAATATACCTGGGGGAACAAACCACCTTTTACTACTTCCCCTTGTTTCCCAAACATTCGGAGTCAATGGCCTAAAAGACTCTGTCAGATAAACCAATGCTATTGCTTGATTAACCAAATGTGCCAAGAACCTAGCAATATTGATGGATATCGATGCTGCTGTCACCCCGTCCACATGATGATTACATTTGCTACTGACTGCCCTGTGGAATGCGGTGGCTCTCAGTAACTGTGCGTGTTGGTGTGGCTTTCTTCTTTTTCTTTGTCTAATTTCCTCTGCAACAATAGTAGTCATTTCATTTCCCTTCTTGTTTACCTGTTCTTATTTGATTAGTATCGCTATATAGAAGGCCTTTCTATGACTCAGTGGAACAGGGAAATTCTTGTATCGAGAAGCGAAGTCCAAATGTCCTAGCATAAACATCATTTTGTCTTCACAGCCATGGTCTCTGGCAGGCAGATTTTGTGTGCCATGTCACAAGGTTTGATTCATTGAAGAATGAAGAATGACTACTTCCTCACAGAATGGACTCTGAGGGCTATTGAGTTCTCTTTAAGCTTCTCAGTTAATTAAAATCATGACAATACCAAATTCAGGTTGCTTAATATATATTAATAGACCTGAAAATTCTCTAGCTTTCTTGGAATAGACATTGCTGGGGAACAGACCATTGGAGACTGCGGTGAGCCAGCAGGCTTGCTTGGTGATAGGAAGAATATCTCTATTCCAAGGGGATTCTCTAAAAAATGGCAAAAAGGAGGAAAAAGTTGAACCTGTAGGAATATATTTATTCTTCTAAAATAGCTTTAAAATTAGATTTGT
>CABHPQ010173427.1:0-41629 GCA_902168405.1 Peromyscus aztecus
ACACACACACACACACACACACACACACACACACACACACACACACACACCAGTTTCAAAGATAATGTCCACACATAAGAGAAAGCATCCAATACATGTCTTTTGGGGTCTGGATTACCTCATTCAAGATGGTTGTTTATACTTCCACTCTTTTACCTGCCAATTTGATAAGTTTACCTTTCTTAACAGCTGAGTAATATTCCATTGTGTAAATGCACATTTATATTACCCATTTATCAGTTAATAGATTCTAGAGTATTTCCAGTTTCTGGATATTATGAGCTGAGCATCAATGACCACAAATTGGCAAGTATCTTCATAGTAAGCTGTAGAGTCCTTAGAGTATATTCCCCAGATTGGTACCTGGATCTTTGGGGAAATAGACTTTCATCTCTTTGACGTATTTTCATAGGAGCTGTAGTATGTGACCTTATTTCTCCAATTCTCATTCAGCTTATCAGTGTATCTATTTTATGATAATCAAATATACTGATTTTATTATTAGAGAGAGGATGAATTAATGAACTAATTTTTGCATTTAGTCTTAAGCTGTAAGAATCTTAAGTTGGGCATGCTTTATTTTTCCTGAGTCTCAGGTTTCTGTCCACTTCATGCCTCCCCAACAATTGGCGCAATATGAAAGCCTTATGTAACAATATTTCCTTTCATAAACATGTCCATTATTTTCTAGAATGACATGCCTTGTTAAGCATTTAATGTTAAAGAGCTGTGGTATTTTTTAATAGAGTAAGAATCAAATTTATTCTGCTTATACATAAAATCAATTTCTGTTTCTCCATCACAAAATACTTCCTTGTAGGATTTAATAAAACTATAGGCAACTGTGTAATTATTTGCATGATTTAGATTTTAGTCTGGATTTAAAAAGCTATTCTTTCCAGACTACATTGTTTATATACTAGAGAAGTGAAATACTGAAATACTGCTACAATGTTCATTTGTTGACAATTCTGTCACACCTTGCAAAATGAAAATGAAATTCAGATTAATTAATATAGAATTAGTGGCCTATTTCCAGGTAGATCATCAGAGGAAATTTCTTCTTAGGACCAGGTTTGCTCTTATGGTTTCTGACAATATTCAGAGTCAATTTTGATTAATATATTGAGTGAAAGATGGCAAATGTCTCCGGCCTTTTTATAGGCAGTGTGATGTATCTGCTCTTGTTTTTAATTCCTCCCCTTACTAAATTCTGTGTGTATTCATTATTTTGTTCTTTAGCTGTGCTACAATGTGAAAGGCAAATTCTAGGAATAGGCAACAGGTTTCGAGGATTTTGTTTCATGCATTTTTTTCCCTGACTCAAACAATTCCTTCAGCATATAAAACGCAAAAATGGGCAAAACTGTCACTTTTTATTTTCAGTGTGTCTGTTGTGCACTGAGGTAGGGAAGAGCTAAATGTCTTAACTGCAGTTTTTGTTTGTTTTGTTTTCAGTGTTGGAAGAAAACTCAGATCCTAGTGCCTACTAGATAACCACCAAACCCCTGAACTGTCGTTTCCAGTTTTCCTTTGTGCAATTTTGATTATTTTTTATTTGTTTGTTTGTTTGTTTTTTGAAAGAAAGATTCTCTGGGTAGCCATGATGTCTCAGACTTTTTGTTTGTTTGTTTGTTTTTTGAAACATGGATTCTCTGTGTAGCCATGATGTCCTAGACCTTTCTCTGTAGACTAGGCTGTTCTCAAACTCAGAGATCTGCCTGTCTCTGCCTCGTGAGTGCTGGGATTAAAGCTCTACACCACCACCACCACCACCTGGCACACTGGTTTTCATTATAGAACATGTCCAGGTTTATTAAAACATAGATACAAATGATGTATTAGTAGTTTTAGAAGTGTTTTGAAATCTACAACATCCACAGTAGAGACAGAAAATGTATCATCCCAAATAATGGCCAGTAAGTTATTTGTTTACAGGGATTTTGTGAATTTTCTTCAGTTTCATGGAAAAACTAGAAAGAAATATTAGAATCAGTTAGTCTATAGGTTTATTAGCTCTAATGACATCCTTTAGTCTACAGTAGAGACAGAAAATGTATCATCCCAAATAATGGCCAGTAAGTTAATTGTTTGCAGGGATTTTGTGAACTTTCTTCAGTTTCATGGAAAAACTAGAAAGAAATATTAGAATCAGTTAGTCTATAGGTTTATTAGCTCAAATGACATCCTTTAGTCTTCTTTTGTAAGTTGTGAACTATCCCAGTTCTACAGGTGATGATAAGTAGTTCAAGTTTTTTCATGCATAATCATATTCACTTTGTCATCTTCTAAAAGACTTCCCCTGTTGTACTGACACCCATAAAAGTATTAATGCTAATTTTTAAAGTATGGGGGAAAGGCCAAATACAGTGGACATTAAATTGAGAAAAAAATCCTGGAATTATTTTATTCATTTACTTCATTAAAATGCCTTATTTTTGTCTAAAACCAGACTTTCTCTGCTCATCCTTAGACAATATAGTCTCAGATTTACTTCCTTGTGTCTCCAACTTCCAGATGCCTCTATTCTCTTTTATAGAGAGAAGAGTCAAGTCTATTAAACTCCTGTTTCTAAACTTCATTATTGTTTACTAAACTAGCTTAATTCTTCCAAATATAAGTATTAGCTTTCTTTTCACCTCATAATGACTACTCATATTCTCTTCCTCAAATATGCTCTTAAAATCTATCCCTGACCCCTGCTGTGCTAAAGCAACTGTTCCAAACATTCAATGAAAGGAACTCTGGTCAGTAAAACTGACCTCACTTTATTGTGTTTTTATTTTGTTTCATATCATTTTGTTTTGAATTTTTAATTTTTATTTGAATTACAAAATTATAAATTGTGTAAATGGTGACTGTATTTCCTGCTTTCAAGAAGACCTCATCTCTCAATGCTTTACTAGGGCTCAGTAATGTAATCTCTTCCTGAGTAGACAAGATCTTTACTTTCTATATGGAGTGAGTAGTCAAGTCAAGTGCTTAAGGATTTGCAATATCTTTTCTTTTGTTCTTAGGCTTCAGATAATAATGTAAAATATTGATACTGTCTTCATCATTGTTTGACATTAATTGGTTTTGAAAACAATTCATTTAAATCTTACTTATGCTGATTAAACTTAAGTGTGGGTATGCTGTGGGAATGTTCTGTATGGCAAATGTGTTGCTAATAAAACACTGATTGGCCAGTGGCTAGGCAGGAAGTATAGGCAGGACTAACAGAGAGAATTAAAAGAATAGGAAGGCGGAGGGACTCACAGCCAGCCACTGCCAGGACAAGCAGCATGTAAAGATGCCAGTAAGCCACGAGCCACGTGGCAAGGTATAGATTTATAGAAATGGATTAATTTAAGATATAAGGACAGTTAGCAAGAAGCCTGCCACGGCCATACAATTTGTAAGCAATATAAGTCTCTGCGTTTACTTGGTTGGGTCTGAGCCGCTGTGGGACTGACAGGTGAGAGAAATTAGTCCTGACTGCAGACCAGGCAGGAAAACTCTAGCTACATGGGTATTTTTAAATTTGTGTCCAGTGCAATTGTCTGTATGCCTCACCCTTGGTGCAGGCTTTGGAGCTCAGCAAACAAATTACTAGAAAACTTTTTGCAACTCAAAACTGACCGTGATTGCTCCTATTCACAAAAATCAATGGTCATCTTTTCAATTTCTTGAGAATTAGATCTGTGTCTATAATGGGAAGCTTTCTTCCCTTACTTCTTGATGTTCCACATTGACATCTTTCCTAAATCTCAGTCATCTGTCTGTTCCTTGACCATTTCTTGCTATGAGTGATTGTGCTCTTCTACAGAAGCAGAGTGTCTTGCATAATGTACAGCTGACTCAGCTCTTTCCCATTGAATATCTGCTGTACAAGTCATGCTGACTCATGAGTTTTGCCACAAAGCCTGTGCCTATTACAGTGTCATCTATACATTCCAATTCAAAGCTCAGGTTGACTTATCAGTTCCTAAATGGACTCAACATGACAAATACTATTTGCATGACAGTCAATGAATGTATTGTTCTAAAGAGTTCTAAAGAGATAGTTATCATTCAATAATAGCAAATGTCCCACAAATGTTGAAATAATACTAGAGTGGTCAATGGCCACTGCTCCATTTTATGTTTTTCTTGTATATATTTGGCATCTATTTTTTAAGCACATATGGGTAAGTCCTGCTCATTTTTTTTTTATAAAAGTGTAAAAGTTATACTGTGAGGCAATCCTTAAACTAGATCCTTATAAAATGAATATCATGGCTTTTGTATTTCACCTCTGATCTTTAACACAGCTTCAGTAGAGTTATTATTAAGACCACAGTAACTTATAAAAGAAAACTTTAGTACAGTAACTAAGGAAGTGTTTAAAGTAAAAAAAAATAGTAATGAAATGAAATTGACAGTGAGATTACTTTTCAAGCAGTAAGAGTGAAAGGGACAATTGCTTTAGCAAAAATAAATAAATAAATAAATAAATAATTTTTTCTGTACCATCATTTTGCTCATTGTATTTTATTTGCATAAAATTAGTACTGTTAAGATGTCTTGTTTTCTGATAAAAGGATTGATTATAGCTAACAACAGTAACCTGGAGCTCATAAATGATGTGACAAAATGAGACAACATCTCAGTAAAGAACTATATGTAAGTTTCATGTGAAGTTTGAGGTTTTAATTTTATTAGGAAAAATGGCATGAAAAGAAGTGATTAGTGTGAGAGTTTGCTTAAGCTAGGGTGCTACTTAGAAATATTGAAGGACCTTGACTTTTTTGAATCTACATGTCATAGATTTATATTTCTAAATTATGATAGTTTCAAAGTGTCCTGGTTAGGTATCTATTGTTTAGATAAAACAATAACCACAAAGAACTTAAAGAGAAAAGTGTTTGTTTCACTTTGCAGATTGCAGTCTAATTGTGAAGGAAGTCATGATAGGAAGGAACTGAAGGCAGGAACTGAAGCAGAAGCCATGGAAAAATACTTCTTAGTAGTTTGCTCCCCATGGCTCACTCAGTCTACTTTCCTATATAACTCAAGACCACCTGTCAGAGTTGGCACCAGTCATCATTGACCAGCCCTCCTACATTAACCATTAATCAAGAAAATGCCCCCATAGACTTTGCCCCAAATACAAGTCAATGTGATAGAGGCATTTACTCATTGAAATTCTCTCTTCTCCAATAACCCTAGTTTTTTCAAGTCAACAAAAAATTAGTCAGCACACAGAGATAGTACTAAAAGCTACTGACATGTAAAAAATATTTGAAATAATCTTATAGAGGATATGACAAATAGTAGTTGTCTAAGACATTGGCAAGACTCATTATGAGTCAGATTTCTGGCACAGTGAATTTTTAAAGACTTTATCAATGATTTTGCCAATCAACTCCTGGCAGTAACACCTTTAAAAAAAGATTACTTTTCACTTAAGTATCTTATTTTTTATATTTATTCTTTTCTCACAGATATATCCTGACCACGGTTTCCTCTTCCTCCACTCCTCCTATCCTTATTGTAATAAGATACAATAAGAGGAAACACAAACCCTCACATTCGGGCTGGGCAAGGCGGCACAGTAGGAGGAAAATATTCCCATGCACAGGCAAAGGAGGTAGAGACATGTCTCACTCTCAATGTTAGGAGTCCCACAAAAACACCAAGCTAACAACCATAACATATGTGCAGAGGTCCTAGTGCAGACCCCTGCAGGCTCCACGACTGCTGCTCCAGTCTCTATGAGCTCCTCTGAGCCCTGCTTAGTTGACTGTGTGGAGCTTGTTCTCCTGGTATCCCCAACCCCTCTGAGTCATACAATTCTTCCCCCCCCTCTCTTCTGCAGGGCCCTCTGAGCTCCAAGTAGAGAGACCCAATGGAGATCTCCAACTGGGGCTCTCTCTCCACCTAATGTTTGGCTGTCGGTCTGGCCTCTGCATCCATCTGCTCCCATCAGCAGCCATGGAAAGCTTCAAGGGGAAGAAGAAGGATCAGATGGGGGAGGAGGAATGGAGGGTGTGCGGGGAGAGACGACTAGAACTGGAGGGCATGGTGAGGGGTGCAAACCTGGGGCTGTAGGAACCCCCAGGATTCCGCAAGGGTGATTCTGCAAGAAGTATTGGAGGACGCAGAGCCTTGAAGTGGCCATCTTCTGTCACCAGGCATCTTCCAGTGGTGGGTCTGGGACACCAACTCAAACACAAACCTGTGGTGATTTATTGTGTAGTGAAATAAACTTGCCTGAGGATTAGAGGACACAGCCAGCCACTACTTCTTACCTCTACGAAATCCTCAACCTAAAGAGACAAGAGAGTTCCTGTTTCCTCATGCCTTATACACCATTCTCTGCCCTGCCATCTTACTTCCTAGGATTAAAGGTGGGTGTGCTTCCCAAGCAAAGGCAAGAGTTCTCAAGTGCTGGAATCAAAGGTGTGTGCCACCACTGCCTGGCTGTTTCTCTCTTATACTGGATCAGTTTCATGTAACCCAGTGTGGCCTTATATTCACAGAGATCCAAATGGATCACATAAACCCTTCTACCTACAATATATCCTGCTTCTGGCTGTGCTGGGGCAATGGAGGTACATAACTTGTAGGGGTAACCAACCAATTACTTTTCTGTTTTGAAGCCCATGCCACCAGAAGGACCTTGACACTGTATGGATGATCATGAACAAGAAGTTAGATTGTAGCTAGAGAGTTGAAGTGCTGTGGATAACACTCTGTATAAATAAACACTGATTGACCAGTAGCTAGACAGGAAGTACAGGCAGGACTAACAGAGAGGAGAATTGAGGGAACAGGAAGGCTGAGGAGGAGACTGCCTGGAGCCCCCACCAGGACAAGCAAGATGTAAGGTACCAGTAAGCCACGAGGCACGTGGCAAAGTATAGATTAATAGAAATGGGCTAAATATAAGAGTAAGAGCTAGACAATGATAGGCCTGAGCTAATGGCCAAGCAGTTTAAATAATGTAAGAGTCTGTGTGTTTATTTTATAAGTGGGCTCCAGGACTGGTGGGGTTTGGCGGGACTTGGTGGGAGCTGGAGAGAAATTCTCCAGCTACACTAGATAGTGCAGAGATCTATGATAAAAACAAAAAAATCAATGAAATGATTCTTAATGACATTCTTCTATATTCATTGATTGTCACCTAACCCAGTCATCACAAGGGAGGCTTCCTCAGGCTGCTGATGGCAGCAGATGTAGGCAGTTCCTCAGAACACAGGAAATTAACCTACCTCAAGACTCAGCTATACCACATTTGGTCATATACCTAAATGATGGTATTTCCTACCACAAAGAAACTTGTACAATTTTGTTCATACAGGATTTATTCATAATAACCAGAAGCTGGAAACAACCCAGATGTCCTTCTACTGAGGAACAGATAAATAAAATATGGACATTTACACAATGGAAAATTACTCAGCTGTTACAAATAACAACATCATGAAATTTGCAAATAGATGGAACTAGAAAAAAATCACATCACACTGGGTAAGGTAATCCAAACCCAGAAAGACAAACAAACATAGTATGTACTCACTTATAAGTGAATATTTGATATTAAGTAAATGACAATTGTGTTACAATCCACAGACCCAGAAAGGCTGAGTAAAAAGGAGGTCTCTAAGGGAGATGCATAGATGAATCTCCCTGAGAAGTAAAATAGAATGCATTTTGTGGGTGGACTCATCAAGTTTTTATTATATAGTCAGTTTTTTTAAAAATTCTTTTGGAGGCCTGCCAACCAGCTCTCAAACAAATACAGAGACTAATTCTTACTTAGGAATGCTTGGCATTAGCTTGGCTTATTTCTAGCCAGCTCTTAACTTAAATTACCCCATCTACCTTTTGCCTCTGAGCTTTTGCCCTTCTCTATTCTATATACCTTTCTTTTCTTCTTACTCTATGGCTGGCTGTGTGGCTGATTGTCTAGTCCTTGGCATCCTCCTCTCTTTCCCTTTTCTCTCTTGTCCTTCTTCTCTCTGTACTCTTGGGCCTAGATTTCTCTTCCTATTTATTCTTTCTGCCTGTCCCTCCCCTGCCTGGCTATTGGCCATTCAGCTCTTTATTAGACCAATCAAGTATTTTTAGGCAGGCAGAGTAACACTGCTTTGCAGAGTTAAACAAATGCAACATAAAAGAATGCAACACATCTTTGTATCATTAAACAAATGTTCCATAGCATAAACAAATGTAACCCATCTTAATCTAATATTACAAACATTAATATTCACTTTTTTCCTAAAGAAAGTGTTTTAAGACAGAAGCCATATTATATTACTTACAACTTTTAGATATTCTATGATATTTAATATATAAGTGATACATATCACATACAACATAACTACTCGTGATTCTAATTACTGTTAATAAATACCGACACTTGTATTTACCTTGAATTTTACTTCAAGTCCAGATCCACATATACATCTAAATTTCTGGGACAAATATATAATTTCTAAGATAACTTCAAAAGACTAAAGAAATCACCCTTCATTCCATTCAAATCTCAAGTTGACCTATCAATTCCTACATACACTCAGTAGACACTGCAGTAGAACCTCTTATATAACTTATACTCAGTTAACAGAAAAAAACTTATACTTAAAAATATCTACCGGATATGCAGATAGCTGATTCTAGAGCATACTACTTATTTATGTAATATTTACAACAAAGAACAATTAAAACACACCAGAAACCACTCAAGGTACTATAAAATCTGTACATAATATTTCTGAAACATTTGCTAAATCATTATAGAACTTTGGTTCCTATATGCTGTGCCTTCTGTCTGGGTATATAATGAAACAACTACAACTACTCCAAAAATCATAATTAATAAGTTTTACATTATTTTAAGTTTTATATTTTGATTTCAATAATTTACTGAGACTATATCTGCTATTTTGTTCATTTTTTTCTGTTACTGAAAAATAGATTTTTAAAATCATGCAAAATGTCCTGACTATAGTTTCCCCTCCCTCTACTGCTCCCAGTTCCTCCCCATTTACCATCCTCTCTGGATCCACTCCTTTTCCATCTCTCATTAGAAAACAACAGACTTCTCATAGATCACTAAACATGACAACATAAAATACAGTAAGATAAAGAAAAAAAATCATATCAAGGTTGGACAAGATGACCCAAACAGAGGGAAAAGAGTCCTAAGAGCAGGCACAAGAATCAGAGACCCATTCGTTCTCACACTCAGGAGTCCCATTAAAATACTAAGATAAAAGCTATAATATATAGGTAGAGGACCTGGTGTAGACCCATGAAGGTCCTATGTTTGCTGCTTCAGTCTTGGTGTATTCATATGTACCTTGCTTAGTTGATTCAGAGGGCCTTGCTCTCCTGGTGTCCTCCTCTGTCTCTTACACCATTTCTGCATCCTCTTCCACAGGCAGGGAATCCTGAGCTCCTAGCAGAGGGATTTGATGACGACATCCCACTTAGAATCTCCACATGTCTAACAGTGGGTCTTTGTATCTCTTCTCATCTGTAGATGGAGGAAGCTTTTCTGATGATGACTAAATAAAACACTGATCTATGAGTATTGCAGGATATCATTAAGAGTCACTTTATTAATACCTTTATTTTAGACTAATCATGTTTGGTTTTACCCTAGGTTTCTGGGCTGTCTAGTCTCTATTTTTTTGTTTGTTTTGTTTACTAGTTTCTGGTTTTCTCTGGTTTTGGGTATGAGTTCTTCTCATGGAGTGGGTCTTAAGTCATATTAGATGTTGGTTGACTATCCCCACAAATTCTGTGCCACCATTGCCGTAGAACATCTTGAAGGCAGGACAGAGTGTAGATCAAAGGTTTTGTGGCTGGGTTGGCATTTATGTTTCTCATTTTCTAGCCTGTAGTCTTCCAGCACCAAAGATACTAGAACAGAGAGAGGTGAAGGCTCTGTGTAGGTTCTAACTGGACTTCTCCATGTTCATTGAATTGTGGGTGTTCTTCTTGGCAATGCCCCCCGCCCCCCATCAGTTTGCAGAAAGCAAGCCATTGTCTTAGCAACAGCTTGAGTTGTTTGGGGGATTTTCATGTAACCCCCTTGTCCAACAACTCAATATAACCCAGTCTTTCTACTGGAAGCCTTGTTTGGTAATAAGATGGCCAGTTGAGACTCCAGATACTCCATTATTAAGAGTCCTCATTAGTATCACCTTCATATATTTTAGTAGGTTGCCACTGTATTAGGTTTCTATATCATCCCCCAAATGCCCCTCAATTCTAACTATCTCTCCCTGCATTCACTCTCTCTACTTTATGCCCCCTCCCCTCCCCACCTGTTCCTCCTGCTCCCATCTCCACCCTCTTCCAGTTCACCCATAAAATCTATTTCTTTGACCCAGGGAGATTCATGTGTCCTCCCTAGACCAGACCTCTATACCTGACTTTCTGAGTCTATGGATTGTAGCTTGGTTATCATTTACTTAACAGCTAATATCTATATATAAGCCAATACATACCATATTTATTTTTCTGGTTCTGGGTCACCTTACTCAGGATTATTTTTTCTAGTTCCATTTATTTGTCTACAAATTTCATGATGTCATTTTTGTTTAACAGCTAAGTAATACTCCACTGTATAAATATTCCACATTTTCTTTATCCATTCTTCTGTTGGAGGACATCTAGGTTGTTTCCAGTTTCTAGCTACTATGAATAAATATTTTAATGCAATAAAATATGCTTAAACTCTGGTAACTTTATTGAATTGAGAATGCCTTAAATGACTTCTAACTTACTTAAGCAATGAATAAACTTACTTTTAAATAGAGTATCTAAGGCATGTGATAATATTAAAATCCATATCTATGTTTAAGACAGAGTTTATTAAAATTTCACATGTACACATTTTAAGGAATCTAAATGCAAAAATTTTAAAAATACCTCAACCCACACCCTGCTTAAATCTTTATCTTTATTTGAATACATGTGATATCTGTGAATGTCTGTTCCCACCTGTTTGTGGGCACAGGTACCTGAAGGTATGTGAGTGTACGTGTGTGCAAATACATGTGTAAGCAAGAAGTTGAAATCAGGTGATTGATGTGGGATGGTCAAGCCTACTGTGGACTATGCCACTACTGAGCAGGTAGTCCTAGGTTATATATGAAAGCAGTCTGAGCAAGCCATGAAGAGAAAGCCAGTAACAAGTTTTCCTCCATGGCTTTGCTTCAGTCCTGTCTCCAAGTTCCTTCTTAAACTCCTTTCATGACTTCTGTCATAATGGACTGTAATCTGCATGGTAAAATAAGCCCTTTTCTCCTCAAGTTCTTTGTGGTCAGTGTCTTTTCACAGCAAAAGAAACATGCCGAGCACACTCTGTAGTGTGGTCATTTATTTTTTCCTTTTATTAAAAAATATATTCCCTTTTATCCAATATGTTCTGATTACAGTTTCCCTCCCCCTACTCCTCAAGTTCTTCCCATTTCTCACTTCCTTCCACATGTGGATCCATACCCTTTCTGCATGTCCTTAGAAAATAGAAACAAAACAACAACAACAACAACAACACACACACACACACACACACACACACACACACACACACACATCTAAGGAATAGTAATAAAATAAAATGAAGTAAGATAAACCAAAAACAAATAAATGGGAATACAACAATCAAGAAAAAGATCCAAACGAAAAGTACAAGAAATGCATATAGATGTAGAGGGCCTCATGCTCACACACTTGGGAATACATTAAAACAAACAAACAAGAAAACACATGTAAGCCATCATATATACACAAGGGACCTGTGAGATAGAAAAAACATTACTTAATTAAAATGGAACAACAATGTCCTGACTTAACATTAGGAGACAAAGGACCTCCAAAGATGCCACTGTGTTCTTTTTGTGTTGGTCATCTACTGCTAGACATAGGCCCTGTTCTTTAGAATGGTTTGTTTCCCCCAATGAAACTCCCTTGTTTACTTAGACAAGAGCCCTGGCTGAACAGGGGGATCACAGATTCTTGTTGCGTGCCCATGAGATTCACCTTCTAGGTTACTGGACTGTAGATGGCTGCCACACCTGCCCAGCTTTGACTTAGGTTCTAGGGATCTGAACTGAGGTCCTCGTGCTTACGGGACAAATACTTCATCCACTGATCCACCTCCATGCTCTCGGTGCCGGTTTCTTAGAACACATTTTGTTTTCTCCCCACAATTAGTGTACTGTTGTCACTGTGAGGGAAGCATCAGTTTCAACCAAAGACCCACTCATTTCACCCATCCTGTGTTTCTCCAGTGTGAATGCTTTGAAGCTTCATCAAGATTTAAACTGCCCAGGAGAAATTGGGAACTAAGTTATTTTTTTTCAAGGACCTGTGCAATTAACATTGGAGGATGTGTCATCAGAAAATAATGGTGACCTGTCTACAGGTCTAAACTTTTCCGCTTTAGCAAGACTAAAAACACTTGCCACATTGAAAGTTGGGTGTCATGCTATGGTCCTTTTTAATCCTCATTTCTTTCTACTAAAAGTTTCTAAAGACAGTGTTTTTAATCACCAGGAAGTTCTCATTCCAGTAGTTTAGGGATGCCTGTAGCATGGAGGATGATGTATTTAAATTGTGTGAAATGGTGATTGAAGTTGAACCAAGGTGCTAAGAGAACAGTCAATGCATGCAAGAGCTATTTTCATCAGCTCTGCTTTTCAGGACTGAAAATTTTCCAAGTAATCTGAATGGTGTGAGGAATATTTAAATTACTACCATCATCTGTATCTCATTTACCAAAAAAATGTATTTATAACACAACTATGATACTTTCCTTACTAATTAAAGGCTGGGTAACTGTGAATACAACATTAAGTGATGCTTTTAATTTTCCATGATTAATATCAACATAAATAGAAATATAAAATTTTCTAATAGTATTTTGTAGGAACATAAAATGAGCCCTTTCAATGACAATGTCAAGTGGCAGAAAAGAGATTATGAAGATGTTACATTAGAAATAGGAAAATAAAACTAAAAGTCATCTAGAAATATGATATTTTCCTAGTACCAGAAAGGCTGTAGTTTCTGTTACGTCAAATATAGTTGTTTCTGAAAGAAATGAAAGAGGCCCCAAACAGAACATTTTTCTTTTGGAATATATTAACCATATTGAACAAAATAACTACAAATAGCCTGCTATACAAGAGTCAATTAATGGGTCTTTGTCATTCAGCCATTCAATAAGGAGAGCACTGTTTTAAGAGCTGATGAGGTAAAGGTCTTGTGAAAAGGAAAAAGATAGTAAGAGTGTCATAGAAGGAATTTCTCATGAAGAGTAAGCAGAAAAACAAGCTCGGGCACATGGGAAGTCCCGGACACCAGAACTCATCTCTATCTATTACCTCGTATATTGTGTAGCTAGCTACAAAAGAGTTTCCTAAATGAACAGCTTTCCTTGACTTAGTGGTTAAATACTACAACAAAGATACAGAACAAAAGGATAGAAATTGCAGATGGAGAAGTCACGTATTAATTTTCATCTACAATGTCACTGTGATAAAATTAATTTCCAAGAAATTAATGTTTCCCTTTTACTGTTATTTTGAGGAGTTATCCATTGTCCATTTTAAATAATGTGTGTGTGTGTGTGTGTGTGTGTGTGTGTGTGTGTGTGTGTGTGTGTGTGATTTATGCATGCACGAACCTGTTCATGTGGGTCCTCACTTTCTAGCTTGTTGTTTGAGACTCCACACATCAGGCTAACTGGTCAGTGAGCTTCTGGGGAGGAATTCTCTTGTTCCTGCCTCCCATTTTGTGAAAAAAGTCCTGGCGCTGCAGATTCCTCACATCATCAGGCTTTTTACATAAGTTCCTAAGCGCCTGTGGTCTCAGGTTCTCACGCATGCACAGCAAACATTTTATTCACAAAACTGTCATCCACCAAACCTTCCTCCATCTTTAAATTACAGGTGTAAACCTGGACTTGTGAATACTTTTCTGTCCATCACTCAGAATATTTATTTTACTCTTCTCCTTGATTTCTGCCTTTAACCAACATTTATCAACTTCTCTCTTTTTAACGTTGAAGCTGTTAATACTATAGTCAAAATATGATAGAGATATGAATGGGAGTGTTCACTTGGAAAGTTAGATTGAAGTGGTATAGAATAGGAATATTTGAAGAACTCCTGCTCCACCACGGTATGGGCATAAGAGAACCACTTGGTTCCAGCATAATTTCCACATTTCTCACTAGCAAATGCTAACATGTTCACAAATGTGTTCACCCATTCTTGGCAACAAGTTTCTAAAGTAAGCCTTTTATTATCAGCAGCACATTTCAGGAGTTGATATTGTTACAAAATGGTTAAGTGACCTTTACATGAAGAATAAATGCTATAAATTAGTTTTAATCATATTCAATTTAAGTGTAGAACCCTTTTTTAAAGATTTATTTATTTTTTTTTTATGTGTATGGGTGTATGGGCTGCATGTTTGTCTGTGCAGTACATGAATACATTGTCTATGTAAGTCAGAACGTGTGGTGGTATTGTGTTCCTCAAAATATTGTGCACTCTAATAAACTTGTCTGGGGTCAGAGACCAGAATAGCCACTAGACATAGAGGCCAGAAAATAGTGGCACACATGCCTTTAATCCTAGTATTCCAGAGGCAGAGATCCACCTGGATCTCTGAGTTCAAGGCCACACTGGAAACAGCTAGGCATGGTGACTCACACCTTTAATCCCAGGAACTGATGGCAGAAAGCAGAAAGGTATATAAGGAGTGAAAAACCAGGAACTAGAACTGGTTAAGCTTTTAGGCTTTTGAGCAGCAGTTCAGCTGAGACCCATTGGGATGAGGACTCAGAGGCTTCCAGTCTGAGGAAACAGGATCAGCGGAGGAACTGGCAAGGTGAGGTGGCTGTGGCTTGTTCTGCTTCTCTGATCTTCCAGCATTCACCCCAATACCTGGCTCCACGTTTCATTTTATTAATAAGACCCTCTAACAATTCGTGCTACAAGAAGGGGCCATTGGTTCCTTTGAAATTGGAGTTACAAGTGTTTGTGAACAACCATGCATGTTACAGAAATCAAAGCCAGGTTCTCTGCAAGAGCAGCAAGTACTTTTAACAATTAAACCATCTTCCCCCAAGCCTGACTCATTTTCAAACTATTTTTCTCATGGTTGTAGGCTGTGTGAACCTACAATATGCTATGAAAAGAAATGAAAAAAAAAAACAGTATGTCAATAATTCCTATCAAGTGTTATCTGTTTGCTAACATCCCAATAATGATTTGGTTGTAAAGATTTTCAACCCATAGATAAGCAAGAAAAAAAGTAATAAAATTAATACATAATATTTCTTCATGATTTAGAGTCAGATTCATTTGTCCAGCTAACATTTCAGTTAATTCAAAAATTCAACTACTTTAATCAAAGAACATGTAATGCCAATTTCACGCCAGATATCAGCCCTGGTTGTGGGAATATACTGGTGATAAGGCAAAGCCCCCACTACCGGTGGACTTACATTCTAACTCTGTGGAGCAGCATAAGCAGAGAAGAATGTAAAATTACTTCATCTGACTCTCAATCCTGATCTGATGCTGACTGGGCTGGGCTAAGTGAGGGCTTGATGCCGACTGAGCAGAGCAAGTCTCAGTGGGAGTGTCATGTCTCAGACAGCTAACTGGAGGCCAAGGGAGCCAATCATGTGGTGATTCCAAACAAAAGAGATCTTTGAAGAAGAGCTGCACAGACATGTTGAGTCAAAGAAGGAGAATATTGATGTAGCACCTTGTGGTCAGACTGACATTTTAGTACTTGAGACCAGCCTTATACACTGGTCTCATAAAATCTATAAAATCAAGACATACTGGCCAGTATGTCTTTTGACTAATGTTTGATCAATCCTGGCTTTTAAACCTTTCATGTGTCCTGTATGAAGACAGATAATTTGTATAGTATTTTTACATTGATAGCAAACATTACAGTGTTTTCTAGATTGCAGAGGACATGATTTGAGAAGCATTTACAAATGTCTTTCATGCTAATATTTGATTAACTAGATTGTGGAATGCGTGGATTCATCCCTTGGGTGTCTCTTTAGTAGTCTCGCTGAGAGGTAATATGGGTTAACAAAAGTGATGGACAAACAGAAGTATATAAGCAGTTTAAACAAATGTAACACTTTTAATTGTAACTCACAGTCAACTCCGTTTGCTGGTGTTTTGATAGGGTTGAGGGAAAGGAGGAATTAAATATAATCCTTTGCTCTGAGATGACTAAGTTCCCATTTACTGAAAGGATAAAAACTGAAACAAGAATAGCATTAACAAATAAAGATCTCTATCAAAAAGAATTAATTTTGAGATAGTTATTACACAGAATAAACATCTGGAGAGAATACCATGAAGATCTTTAAATCAGAAATAAATAATTATATTTAGACTTGCTTGAGTTCGATTTCCCAGAAGCAGACTCCAGAATGAGAATCTGTATTCTATTAGTACACCATACAGTGCTCCCATGGGGAATCAAAAAAGGGGAAAGAAAATTAAAACAAATAGTCCAGTGGGAACCATGGAGGCAAACTGTTAGTGTTATGTAGCATGAATCTTAAAGAGTCTTATTAATAAAATCAAACCCAGGCCAGGTGTTGGGGTAAATGCTGGAAGGTCAGAGAAATAGAACAAGCCACAGCTAACCTCACCTGGCAAATTTCTCAGCTGGTCTTGCTTCCTCAGACTGGAAGCCTCTATGTCCTCATATCTGAATGACTCTCAGCTGAACTGCTGCTAGAAGCCTGAATGCTTAACCAGGCCAAATTCTTCTCCAGGCCAAATGCCTACCCAGGCCAAATGCCTCTCCAGGGCAAATGCCTCTCCAGGACAAATGCCTCTAGTTTCTGGTCCTCATGCCTTATATACCTTTCTGCTTTCTACCACCACTCCCTGGGATTAAGGCTCGCTTTCTGGGATTAAAGGCGTGGGTCACCATGCCTGGCTGTTTCCAATGTGGCCTTGAACTCACAGAGATCCAGAGGGATTTCTGTCTCTGGAATGCTAGGATTAAAGGCGTATGCTACCACTGCCTATCCTCATGTTTAATATTGTGGCTGTTCTGTCTCTGACCCCAGATAAGTTTATTAAGGTTCACAATATTTTGGAGAACACAACACCACCACAGTGTTATTTTTAAAAGTTGCCTTAGTTCATTCCAAGATAATATCTTCACCTGTCCTTAGAGCCCTGTCCCTCTACTCTAGGGATTGACTCTCAACATTGCTTTCTCTTTGCTCCTTGACTTTATCCTCTCTGTGTTTACTGGTTCCTTCTCATTGGCATTTAAGTCCATATACATACATGTAAACAATATTTTCTCAAGCACTGCAAAAATACCTTCCAATTCCAAATAACACTCCCCTCATCTTCTTTTCATAGGAAATTTCTTTGTTAGAAAAGGAGCAAACTTACAGTATTTAATTACATTCCCACTCATTAATAGTTTCACTATTAATTGGTCCTCATGACTTTACTTAACCTGCCTTGGAAACTCATCAAGACTATAATTTTTTCCCAGCCAAATGGATGTTTTTCATTGTTATCTTTTATCTCTTGAAAGAATTTCAAAATATTTAAAATTTCTTCATTTTCAAAGGTTATTTTTTTACCTTCTATAAGAATGCTGATAATTCATATTTTAATTTCATATACATATATATCTTCTTTTAATCTACATTGGGTGTAATTATTCTGCAAATATGAGAAAACAAAAGAGACCAGTGAGAATGAAGAGGGAGTAGGGATATAACATACATGGATAAAATTGTCATAACAAAACTCATTACTTTGTACAACAAAAAACATTTTAATCTAAATAAATAAGTAGCACTCTGAAAAAGATGTCACTTAAATCCTACTAACACTAATGTACTTTTGTCTCGTCTCTCCTTTCTTCTCTTTTCCTTTCTCTCTCTCTCTCTCTCTCTCTCTCTCTCTTTCTCTCTCTCTGTCTCTCTTTCTCTCTATCTTTTCAATCATCATTTGAGACTCTCAGCCACTTCTATGCCTTTAGTCCTAATTATATTACATATAAATAAAGTTAAATGTACCATGAGCTCTGAATATCAGATTTATATACCCAACTAATGATAACCCCATGTATCTTGCATTTGCCTTTGAAAAGCATGTTATTTTTTTTCAAATATTAGTCAGTGTAGAGTTATCCACTACACCATATTTCATGTACAGAGTGAAACTGTAATCCATGAACTAGATTACCAGGGACATGAGAAGGAAGCAATTGCAAGAGGATTGGGGTTATCTTTCAAAAACTACAAAGCATATTTTGGGAGTTTCTGTTCGTTTCCACTCAACTGAATTCCAACTTTGATATGTGATGGATTTAAATTGCTAAGATGTACTGTTCCAATAACAATAATTGTCTGACTTTCCAAAATTCAATCTTTTTGGCTAGAGGAATCAAGAAAAAGTACTTCTAAGTCCAAATACTTTATGTTGAGGAATTTCTACCATTCCTGTTCTTTTCTGTTGTTCTGTTGGCTTCAGGGAATCTTGAGGTGCACAAGAGCTATACAAGGTCACAAAAGCTACAATTCTGAAACAGACAAATGCTTCAGAATAAATACATCCCAAAAGAGACCTCTGAGACCTTTTGAGTATTTGGACATAAAAAGGAAGGGAACTAAATCAATCCATCTACTATTTCTGTGTGTGGATTAATCCAAATTTTGGACTCACAGATCCACCATGCAAAAGCTACACCTGTGCTATTGATCAGACCCAAATAACCCAAGCATTAGTTTTGAAGCCTGAACAAATAAGCAAAACACTGTTTAACCTAGGTCAACCTCAGGATTGTTCATGCATACCTAAAAGGCACTCTTGGAAAACAGCATATGGACCTGGAATCACAGAATATGAGCTCATATTTGTGGTCTAACTATCAGTGGATTTGAAAGAAACTCACTACCACAACATGAGAGCAAATATCCATAACACAATCTGGAAAGAGAAAAATTAGACTGGCTTGAAGGAAAAAATGTAGAAACAAATTACCAAATCAGAAATTATCAGAGAGAAAAGGAAAGCAATGCTTATAATTCTATATCATATGGTAAAAGTGTATGGACATAATTGTTTTAACTAAAGACAGAAAGACACAAAAGCAAAGTAGCAAGTACAGAAATGGATAAATGAGTCATCTTAATAGTACAACTTCATAGAATGTGCTGTACTGAATATAAGGGTGATGGAATCTCTTCGAATCTGTCCATTTGAACACAGCTCAATAGAAACAACGTAGCAGTGAGGGTCAGAAATGAAGAAGTTCAGATGATTTACCAATAGCAACTCAGAGGGCTGAGTGATTAATTGTGCTAGGAGTCCTAACATAAGAATCCGTGAAATTAGAAAAAGATTGGTAGAGAAAATTATTTGAAGAAATAAGTCAAACTTCTTAGATTGAGTAAAAGATAATCATGCAAACTTAACCTTCTTCTCAAAGGATCAGCTCAAGAAAAATCATGTTCATTGGAAAAAAACTACCAAGCACCAAAGATAAAAATATAAATTGAAAGTGACCAGAGAATGTTGCATGCTCCTCATAAAAGATCGACATTAGAAAACCAACCAGATAAACGGGAAGGCAGGAAACAAAGGCTGACCTATTCAAAGTACTGAAACGAAAGAAATGTGATCAGAGTTCTAAATCCACAGACTGTGCCATTCAGGAGCAAGCAAAATAGACATTTTTAAATGAGGAAAAGCCCAGAGAAGCTGTTGCCAATATATCCAACTTACAAGAAGTACTTAAAAATTCCTTCTTATTAATGAGGACTACTAACAGAGAGAAGCCTGGAATGAAGTTTAACAGAATGCTATTATCCAGGGTGATTGAAAGCAGACAATGTTCTTACCAAATACCTAAAATATAAATAACAACTTACTGGATGGGTTGTGTGTAGTTACTTTTTGCTTAATTTCTTTCTAAAATTAAATATATTTTAATTGGCACAAGACATGTTAAAATTTGACATTAATAATGTTGTAATAGCACATGATATTTTAGTACATATGCACACTGTATAACATTTAAGCCACCTAACATTAGTCACTTAAAGTGCTAGCCATCAGCTTACTATATAACTCAAAAATTGTCTTCTAGAAATATATCCAAGAGAAATAAGCACACATATGTACATGAAACTTGTGTTCATAAGTATTCATAGCTGTGCTAATTATTACAGACAAAGACAGAGACAAACTGACAAACTGTATGTTCATAACTGATGAGTATATGTAATAAATGTTTATTCATGTAATATAGTAATATGATATACTTTACAGTAAAAAAAAGTACCTTAAATATGATAAGTTCTGCAAAGGCAGGCTAAGTAAGAAAAATAAAGAACACAGATGCAAACAGTATGTAATTTATTTATATGAAATATCCATGAATGAATGATTTACAGAAATAAGAAACCAATAATTGACTGTCTGGTGCTGATAGAAGAAATTGTCTGCAAATAGGATTGAAGGAACTTTTGGAGATGACAGAAATTTCCACAATCTGAATTGTAACAACAGTTGAATAACTATGTAAATCTATCACAAATCATTATCTGCTGTTTCTGCCAGTGCTGATTTATTATCAGCCCTTCCTCATGAGATCAGCCTCTTCTAGACTACTTGCAGTGTGGGAGTTTTATGGTTCATAAAATATACTACATTAAATTATCTTAGGATATATTTAAATAAGCTGAATGTGATGACACACATCTGTAATCCCAGCACTTGGACAGTACAGGCAGGAATTCAAGGTCATTTTAAATGTTCCATACTGAGCCGAATGTCAGCTTGGGTTATGGGAGTCACTGTCTCAAACAAACAATAAATAGAAGAATATATACATTTAAATAAATTATATATAATGAAATGAACATGCAGCATAATACACACTGTAATGAATAATTAAATTTATATAGCATTGTAGTAAGAACAAAGTTCTAGAGCTGGGTGTGGTTGTTTAGACCTGTAAACCCAATATTTGGTAGACTGAGGCAAGATAATCATAAGTTTAAGGGCATCATGGGCTACGTACCAAGACTCTTTATTTTAACATCAATCGGTCACATCAATTGCTCTTTTCAGAGGTTTGAAGTAGTGAATATTTATTTGATTGTAAAGGGTAGAACGTGGAAAGTTTCGGGGTTATGGAAGTGTTAAATATCTCAAATGTGGTTGTGATTGCACGGTTTTATGCAATTGTCATATTTCCTATAACTGCGCACCAAAGGACAAATTTTATATGCTAATTAAAAGTACACTTGAAAGTAATTTGAGATGCCAAGTTCACTTCCCTCCCAAATTACTGATGCTATAGCATCATCCATTTTAGTTAACGGTTTAATGGATAATCCAGGCAAACATGACAATCATTCTACACCTTCAACTTTCTGCGTTTAAGCAAACCTTAGGTAGCCTTGCAATCACTTGAACTGCATTTCCCCTGATTCGTGTACTCTCCTTAACACACACAAATAAACTTTTTATAAAAATTTCTTTCCAGGGAATCATCTGTAGTGCCATTCTCCTTACTACTGTACATTCACATGAAACAGAGACATTAGAGACTATTCAAGCCATCTAGTTACAAATACTTATTGCCCCCAGAGAAGGATACAATGAATCTGGGAGACCAGCTATTTCCACTTTGGGGAACAAAGATTGATGTGAGAGTAATTTCATCTCAAAGAGCAGACACATCCTTGTTTTGTAAAAACTCAAATTTGTCAAAGAATAACAAGATGCTGATAACCAAAGGACATCATATGGGGCTGTTGATAATTCATGCTTCCCAGATATTAACACACACTTCTAAATTCTTACCCCAACAATAGAGGCAGGATTCCAAACCATTATTTCTCTGTTGTCATTTTTCTAGTACATTATCGAGTTGGTGCTCAGAGGAAAGGCAAGAGAACCCTAGGACGGTCTTCTCCTTTGTCATGTACTGACTAGATTTGCCAATGTCAGTGGCCCTGGTATTCCACATTTGTTGATTCTAAGCTCCTACTTCTAGCAATTGGAAAGATGGTTTCTTTGTAACTCCATCAGAGTTGTTGACAGGGTGGCTGGCTTGCTTTTGTGATTTTGAATCATAATGTAGTCACTGCTTGTTTTTTAAATCTCTGATGAAGCATCTGAAATAAGAACCTTAAAGGGAAAGGACATATATTGACTTACAATTTGAGAGGGAACTGTCCATCATGGCAGGGAAGGTTTGCCAGAGTTCATGAAGGCTGTGGCTGTCACAGTTCCACAGACCAAAATACAACTGGTCTGAAACCAGAGTCTTGTTCTAACTCAAAAGTCCAGCCTCCAGCAACCATCCATCCTCCAGCTGGGTTCCCCTGCCTAAAAGTTCCATGACCTCCCCCACAGAGTCATGTCCATCTTATAATGCAAAATACATCAGTCCAACTTCAAAAGTTCCTAGAATCTTACAGTTTCAATATGTGACTGTTAAGGGTCAGAGGCCAAATTCTGTAATTTCAGTGTGTAGCCACCCCTCTCCCTAGACGCATAGGCGTATGTGTTTCAATACATGGTACCTAGTTGGAGACACTGTTTCGAGAATTTGTATGGCAACATAAAGAAGAAACAACATAAATCCATTTCTGAATGTTCTCTTGTTTTATTTACTCCCGTGTACCAAGAATACTGTTTAATATAACAACCTACTTATCTCCAAATAGTTATATTCTACTCTTGTCTACAAATGTTTGCAAACACATAGTGTCTTGTGACGTCCCTTATTAGTACTTACATATAATCTTCTTATTCAATGTTTATAAATTATTTGAATGATACAATGTCTTCCTTCTATGCTCTTTCTATTATATATATTGCCCTTAGCAAAAGCTAGTTCAGCTGAGAACAAAAGACAGAATATGACAGTATAAAGGAGGAAGCTGGGGCTTCAACCCTCACATCATCATGCAGGCTAGGCAGAGGATTAAGCACGTACTAGCTCCTAACAAGATGAGTTCTCTCAGTACATTCTGGAAAAACTTTTGAAACTTTATGGAAAAAGAGATTGTAAATAAACTAAAATTTTCCTTTTCTATATATAAAATGCATCCAATAAATGAAATGAAAGAAATATATGTCAGAACAAAAGTACATTTGATGAGAGGGAAAAGTTCCATGATGACACAACACTGTATCATTTCATCATGCTAATATAATTTTCCTTTAGCTTGATATGTTTTGAATTCATACATCATAAATTTTTATGTAATAAATATTACACAGGAGCTATGTAAATATTATCTTCCCTGCTTTGTTCCTCATCTTTTTATTTTTATAAATCATAATTTGTGATTGGGTGTTTCCAAAAATATCTCTGAAATAGCAAAAGTGAATATTCAATATAATTTGTGAATATGTTTCATTAATATCAGTAAAACAAGGATCTGATTAATGTGGCTTGGAAACCTCAGACAACATATTGAGCAGCTTGCTGATTACAATCTATGATAGTTCCTCTCTTCTGTTTAGATATTGATTTGATGGATGGAACGGGGGTAATTTTTCTTCTGAAATGGTGATGTTAATGATCATTGAATTCTCACTGACAATAGTAGTGGATCATGTTTATTAGCGAACTCTAGTAGTTCCTTAAATTATTTCTCTCCTTCCACTTTGTTTTACCTTCTCCTCCATCCCTTCCTTCCTAAAATTTCCACATTTAGAAATTAAAATTAAAAACTCTTAAGGGAGATAATACAGGTTTTTTTTTTGCCTTTGAAAGACAAGATTAAGTATATAAAACGGAAAGAGGAGGAAGAGCTTTTGTGAAGTTTGAGCCTGTTAAGATTTTAGTGAATATGTGGCTTTACCATGTGTATATGTATTGCTTAACACTGATTCTGAGTTTTGACATAATCATGCACCGTGTTTCATAAGCACAACTTCATATGAATTTAGGTGTAGATGCTACTTGAGAAAGAATACTGTTTAAGACAGGTAAACAGAGTGAAGATGTACACCTCTCAATGGCTCACCATCCAATGGTGTCACATATATGACAACTGTTAAAATAGTTGTATCCATCTCAATGGTGAGACCCATCCTATGGATGATAGAAGAAGGAATGATGCGTGTTATTAGAATAAAAATAAATAAAAATATGTCTAAAGAAGAATCATAGGAATGTTAGTAGCCCATTTCTTATGAGGACTGGGTTCTATATGGTTTGTGGTCAGCTCCATAGCAATATAAAATTCTACCTGCTCAAGAAGCTGAGCTTGGAGAGATAATTTGGGTTGATGTTGCCAGTTGAGATTAAGAAGGTGCTCCTGTAGCCAAAGTAAGGTGTTAATTCCAGGAAGAACACATACCATAGGGAAACCTTATCAGGTTAATTATTTCAAAAGGATTCTTCATGGGCCTGCAGGCTCCTGGGAAAACGAGGTGTGCAATAGCTCTGAACACTGAAACCAAACAAGCTTCTCTCCCCCTTCCCCCCACCGTGTGTGTGTGTGTGTGTGTGTGTGTGTGTGTGTGTGTGTGTGTAAACTTTCCCAGCATTTTTCTTTCCTTGCCATATTCAAATCAGAATAAAGATAAGACAGTCATGACCAGTAAATAAAGGGAAGCCATCTCTTAAGCAAGAAAAGCAAAAGAAGCCATGCGGGTTCTCTGTAGAATAAGAATTCCATACTGTATGTTTGCCTCTGTAAAGTTCCCCTAGACTAGTCTCCAACCACTCTCTTTGTTTTCTCCTTGACTTAAGGGTCACCTAAATGAGCCTGGCTTCCCCTTCCTTCGTTCATCCCCTCCTTCGCTCCTTCAACCCCTCTTCTTCTCTTCATCCTTCTCCTTCCCCCTCTCCTTTTTCATTTCCAAGTATAAAATTGGGGAAATTCTTTGTAGTTTATTTATTCCTTATGATTTTTCTATATAGTGTGCTTAGAGATGGTCTGTAACATTTTAACCATTTGAAATAGCTGAGATTTTTATTGTTGCCTAATATTTAAGTGTTTTCATAAATATAGTCTGGAGTAGTAGACTGAATTTATGGGACTTTATATAAATTTGGCTTTGGAAAGTGATTAAGATGATTTTAGTTTTTGTTTTTATATTTCATTATCTAGAAATGAGATTATGATGTTAATATTTTCTTATCTATAGTATTTAGTTTCTAGAATTTAGAATATATTTTTGTTATTGATTATTTGGTACATGTCTACAATAAAAATGCTTATTGCAAATTATATTTTTCAAACAACAAAAAAAAAAGGTGCTCCTAAGCAGATAAACATCTAGGTAACATAAATAAATGCATAGACATTATTACATAATTTCACTCACTCTTCCAATAGCCTTATGCTTACTAAATATGTATAATAATTCATATTATGTATACAAATTATGAGCATAACATGTTTCATGTCATGTAATTGTGTATATGTGAATATGCAGATAATATGCCCACAAATGCTTCATTGAATATAAACTTTATTTGAATATTTGATTAAAGAGTATACACTACAGTGGAAATGAAATGAACTGGAAGATTCAACAAGAATAATCACTAATATAAACCTGGCTTTAAAAGTGTGGCCTTTAGCAACTTATTATTTTTTCCTGAGGCTTAGTCAATGACAAATAGTGGTCATGTTAACATTTTACAGAATTATTGGTGTCTCATAGACATACAGTCCTTGTTACATATGTAATGCAATCATCACGTGGCAAACAATGACATATCTAGGTTATCAGTCAAATATCTCATGAGGTTTCTGGTTCACTCTAGAACTCATCTCAGCCATTTGTTTAAGAAGCATTTATTACTACTGATAGTATTTCAATTGATGTGGAAATAAAGAAATGTCAAAGCCACAAATCCCAGCTTCACTGAATTCAGATTTAAGGAAGGAATTGGGACACAAAATGGAATTCTATGACAAGTGAGTCATGCTATGAGATAATGACTTGAATGCACTTGTCTCTGTTGATAATGAAATATGAATTTATTATACACATTTAATAAACAGAAGTTTGTCAGAAGAGTGAATGAAATTATATTTAAAATGACCTTATGTATTTGTTTTCTTTGATTTGTTGCTGATGTTAATAGCATAGATAAATAAAACCTAGAATAGAAGTTCTAGCTTGGAATTTTCTGGACCAAGTTTACAGAAAGCCTCATCAAGATATGGCCTTCTGGGGGTGCTTAAGACTTTATTCTTAGAACTTTGCTCAGAGAAGCAGGTGGATAGGATAGGCCCATATGCTCAGCTCACATGTAAATACAAGTAAGCTACCCTCCGACATTTCTTCACATCTTTCCCAGTGGGGATCATAGGTGCAACTGGTTTCTCTTATTGAAAACAGGGAAGGTGATCCCACAGGTATATTCATTTGTGAAATTGTAAGTCTGTGAAAAGTGGGAAATTATATCTCATTTTCCATTTGGAAGTTTGTTCAATCATTACGTGTGACAGTTAATCTTTATTATTTCATGAAATTAGAATGAGAACTAAATTTTGTAGGTGAATTAAACATTCAGAAGTCAAATATAAGGGTTTGAAAGAACATAGTTGAGGTATGTATTGAGGAAATTTCACCATTCAATCAGACAGTTTTTGTTTGTTTGTTTGTTTGTTCCGTTTTATTTTGTTTTTGTTTTTTGTTAATAGTGCACTATGGAAAGTATAGGAAGAGAATGATGCAGGCATTGCAGATGTTGGGATATGACAGGAAGCCTACTTGGGAAGAAGTTTCTAAACTATAAAATAACACATTGTACAATTTGGATTGAGAGAATAGAGATAGATTCAAAGAAAGGAAGATAGAACTGAAACAAGGAATGTGAGCTGCTTCCCATACACACATAAAACAAATACACTTCATTTTTATTTACATGATGGAACAACTTGCAATCATCTTTTTTTTCAATGCCAAGAAAAAAGAAAAATTGCAATGTTGTCCCAATCCTTCTGTAATATAAAAGTTATTGATAGAGGTTTCTATGTGATATGGAGAGCTGAGAGGCACTTCTGAGTGTTATGATTGGACTGTTTTCATGTAGTTTATATGATATTGTATAATGATGGCATTGATGGAATTTCGATGTGTTGTCTTGCATAGGGCACCACTGCAGAAACCAAAAGCATGAAACTGTTATTAGATTAATTACTATTGCTGTGATAAAACACCATAACCAAAAGCAGCTTGGGGATCAAAGTGCATATTTGGCTTACAGGTTATAGATTATCATCAGAAAAACACAACACAGTTACTCAAGACAGGAGCATGGAGGCAGGAAGTGGAGCAGAGCCTATGTAGGAATGCTTACTGGCTGGCACCTCATGGCTTGCTCATATTGCTTTCTTATACAACCAAGGAGCATTCTTCTCGTCAGGGGTGACACTGTCCCCACGGTTTGATCTTCCCATATCAATCACTAATCATGAAAATGCCACCACAAATTTTCCTGCAGGTAATCTGATGGGGGCTTTTTCTTGATTGTGATTCCTCTTCCTAGATGACTCTATCTTGTCCCAAGTTGAGAAAACATATCAGGATAGCAGAACTGTATGCCAGTTGTTTGTAGCTGTGCTTGAGAACATGTTTTCTATATCTGTTTATATCCTTCACCTTAAGTTGTCTATCAATCAACTGTACACAGAGGGCAAAGACACTATAAAGACGTATCAGCCAGCTCCAAATTTATCCACAGGTTCTTTATTTCAAAAACAACAGTAAATAAATTAGAATGCATTAAAGTCATAATGATTTACCCCTGTAGCTCAAAATCAAGGCCGAGACTGCCCTTCATAACAAAGTGACTACGATTGTAATACATTTTGTTTTTTCATTGGGATTTGTTATTTCTCTAACATCATGGTGTATCTCTCCTTTGAACCACATGTGTTGTTTCCTGCATCAACATTAAACAGAAAGCCCTTCATATTACTGATGGAAGATGAATGAAAACATTAAGATCTACTTGGAATTTGTAACTTTCATAGGAAGCCATGCAAGATTCTACTTATTTGTAACAGATAGAGGAAGTATTTGAACGTAAAATTGCTCTAAAGTCTTCTCTTAGCAAAACAGAATGTATACCCACTACTATGGACACTTTTATTGCTGGATTAGCTTTGTTCAAAACAAATGTGAAGATTTCTGAAATACCTACATATATATGCCAATTTTTTCATATCAATGAAAGTATTATTGGTTAAATGAAAGGAAGTAATTATAATGTCTGTGATGGTTAAAGAGGAAAATCTACTTAATGATTGCCTACAGTTTTCTACAAGATTTATTAATGGGTATGAGAGGGGAAGGTGGGAGAAAGATGTTTGTGAGTGCATATGTGAATGTGTGTTCATGTACATGGGTGTGCCTGCAGGTGTCCATGTGCCCTCCTGTATATGAATGTGTATTGTGTGTATGTATGTATGTAAAGAGGGCATAAGGGAAGGAGTGAGCCTTATGATTAAAATTCTCCATCCTAAGTAAAGTTCAATAGAATTTATAATAACTCACAGTAGCCATCATCTTTGGTAAAATTAAATTAAATTTTATATTCACTCATGTAAATACTAGCACATCATAGCACTGAAGAGAGGAACAGAATTTTACTCTATATGGACATACTGTATTAATGGGGTTATATGTTCTGAGTAGGAGCTACAGAGCTGCTGTTTTAACCCCAGAGACATTTCACTCCAGAGGATGACTCCACTGAGAGAATACTAACTTGGTAGAAGCTGAAACATTGCCTGTTTTCTGGTTCTGGAATTACCTCCCTAAGGAGCTATTTTAATAAATTCTATTAGATCCTGAGAAACTTATTTTTTTTTCTTCTTTTCCAATTTTGTTAGTCAGTGTTAGGAAAACACATCTATATGATCAAGAGTGTTTCCATTTACTTTGCTATTAGAAACTATAAATGAGAAACAGTATTTACTTTGCATATCTATGAAAGACTCAATATTCCTCAGTGCACTGCATATTAGAGTGCTCTTATCTTCTGTTAAATAGGGAGTAGGCTGAGGGCATTAGAGTCATTACTGGATTTTCTTCAGGGTTGTCTCCATTAATAAAGCTATTTGAAAACCAAATTTGTCATTCAGTGTCTTAAATAAAGTTTTATCATAACAAATATTCTCTACATAGTAGGTTTTCAGAAACAAAGTAGGCAATACTAAATCTCAGTTTTTTTCCTGTATATATTTTATTATTTCTACAATTAAATTGCAATTTGGTCAATTATAGTTGTAGTAGTTAGCAGTATTTTTTTTTAATTTTCACTCACATGAACTGTCATTTAAATGTGATTAAAGAGTGGCAAAATATTTAATTTTATTAATGAGGAAGTCTACTGATTGAGGCTTTTAATATTAGAGTTCATGAGCAGTTTAGTGGGAATGTATGATTAAAAAATAGAAGTGAAAATGTATTACTCATATATTTCTATCAAATTTGCTGCTGAAAATATGCTTGCCAGATGGGTTATTACTACACAGCAATTATTTTAATATGGCATAACACTAATATAAGCAAGTGATTCATGATTTACCGAAATCCTTAATTGCAATGCTGTTTGTGAGTTTAATTATTTTTGAGGGTGAAAGGAATGTCCCTGTTGGGTAGGCATCTTATCAACAACAGGATGTAAGTTGTTGGAAGGGAAAGTATAGATTCAAGTTAAAGGCCAGCAACTTGTAAATTCTGCACCTCCTGACGATCACATAGGACAGAGCTTTGTAGATGGTTCATAGCATCCTAGAATATGGCAGCCAGAAGAAAAATAATCAGCTGCATCAAAAGAACCGTGAAAAATGGAAACAATAAGAAACTTGGTGATATACATGTGAATGAAAATTTTAAAAATGAGAATGTCTGAAGAAGAAAAACATGGATGTCTTGAGATGAAAATCAGTAGAGCAACTATGATGATGATTAGTTTCCTGGTAACACTGAGCATGCCCAGAAAAAAAGAGCATGTGAAAGAAGATCACCTGCACCGAGAAGAAGACGACCATCAATACTGTGTGCCTCACTTTCAAAAATAAAGTGAAAAGTCTGAATGATACAACTATTGCTCTGAAATCCTTTACAAAAATGCCATTCACACCTAAACAAATTTCTCCAAGTGCTGTTTCAAATTTCTGAAAGTCTCTGTCAATATAAATTGTCATAATTTATGAAGTTAAATATATACAATTTTTTATAATATTTACTTTTTATTTTCTGTATTTAATTATCTTCTGTATTTGATTATTTTCTAACATGTACATCTTCTATTAAACTATTTTTACCTTGGAAAATGATAAAATAATGTCCAATAATTATTGCAGTATTCCACATAAATTGGCATGGAAGCCTTATCTTTGGTAGAATCTATAGACATGGAATAAGAAGGACAGATGGACAAAAATGCACATATCAAAACAAAAGCTCAAATCAGTAGGAAATGAAGTGTAATGGCATGCTCTATAAGAACAGGAGGCCAGTCCAACCATGCTGAGGTCCCTAGTTCGGGTTTCCTGAAGTAAGCTATTGAGGAGAAACCTTTTTTAAGGCTCTATTATTTTAATAATTTATTTTTTATCCATTTTACATACCAACCACAGTTCCACTCCCTCCCCTTCTCCTGTGCCCAGACTTCCCCCAATCCTCCTCCATCCACTCCTCAGAAAGGGTAAGAGAGGTCAATAATGCCTGGCACTTTCAGTTGAGGTAGGACCAACACTCCCTCCCTGCATCAAGGCTGAGCAAGGCATCCTACCATATGGTATGAGCTTCAAAATGCCAGCTAATGCACCAGGGATAGATCCTGGTCCCACTGCCAGGGGTCCCACAAACAGACCAGGCAACAAACTGTCACCCACATGCTTAGGTCCTAGTTAGGTCCCATGCAGGCTCCCCAACTGTTGTTCTAGTGTTCCTGTGCTCCCACAAGTTCAGATCATCTGTTTCTGTGGGTTTCTCCATCATGATCTTGATGCCCCTTCCCCCCACTCATATAATCCCTCTTCCCTCTCTTTGATTGGACTCCCACAGCTCAGCCTGGTGTTTGGATGTGGGTCTCTGAATCTGCTTCCATCAGTTACTGGATGAAAGTTCTATGACAATAGTTAGGATGTTCACCAATCTGATTACAGGAGAAGGCCAATTTAGGCACCCTCTCCACTCTTGCTATGGCACAGGGTCAGCTCATGGGGATGGTGTTCTTAATATTCTCAGAACTGTAGTGGCTGTTGGAAGATATTTATAGAATATAAAATAGAAATTTATACCAATAGTTAAAAAGTACTAATTTTAGTTGAAAAAAGTTAGTGCCTGAAACCCTTTTCCAGAACAGACTGTGATAAATGATAGTAAAATTTATACAGTTATAAGTATAAAATCAAAAACATTTAAATCACAGCTCACCTAGGTTTAAAGATATATACATAATATGTACAAAATTATATGTTAGTAATATTAGTTATTTAAAGAAACAGTGGATGAGAACTAACCTTTGATAAAGGGTAGAGAATAGAAAAGGCAGGTTTTAAGAAATGTTTTGACTTAATTTGGCTAATAGAGATCAGTAAATACAGACTTGTTATCTCTTTATTACATTATAATCTCTTACTCTTATTTGTCATGGGGCCACTTACTGAAAAAAATACTTTATTTAAAAAGTTACTTACAGTAGGATAACAAAATTTTCTGACTTCATATATTATGGCACTCACAAAAATTAAGAATATAAATAAAATTCTAAGCTGATTGAATGACATTCTTATTTAAGAGCAAAACTGTCTAATTTGTTTTCTAACATTCTGAATCTTAGTCCTGACATACTTCTTAGGCTAAACGATTAGGAAGCTATTCATCTTGTTCAACTGATGACTTAAAACTTCATGAAATTTTTCTTAATCATCTAAATATTAACCCCCAAACTTGTGTCAATTGTATAAATCACATTAATTTATTCACACACAAAATGCATTTATTTCTAAATATGAGTTGACCACTCTTTGTGAATAAGACACTATCATTCATGAAAATAGTAATGTAGAGAGACAAATCTAGGATAATATAATCACAAATAAATCATATATATTGAAGCAAAGCAGAAAAGAAAACAGCAAAGACTATCATGAGTAAGATATGACAAGTTATGGAGAAAAAGATGTTAGAACCTTGAAAAATAAGAGTTTTAAAACTCTAAGTGCAGATGACCAAATATTGAATAAGCCATGCATAGAAACTTCATCAACAACACAGATGATGCATATTAACAAAAAAAAAATTTCTGATGGAACATCTGGAAAGAGGACTGGTCTGAATTTCTGTGTCACTTTGTGGAGTTTATAGTGTCAACTTTACAGAACCTGGAATTACCTGGGAAGGGAGTCTCAATGACGGTTTGTCTATATTATGCTGGTTTGTAAGGATGTCTGTGGGGGATCATCATGATTACTTTAGTTAAGGAAAGGAGAATCACGCACTGGTAGAGAATTCCTAGGTTGTGTAAATGCAGAAAGCTAGCTGAACATTGGCATGTATGCACTTATTCCTGACTTTTGACTGCAGACATAATATGACCTGATACTTCAGGCCCCTGTGCCTTGACTTCCCTATCAGATGGTTAGGGCCTTGAACTGTGAGACAAAATAAGTGCCCTTTCTCCCTTAAGCTGCTTTTAATCACAGCAGTGGTACAATAAACCATACACATTGCATCAGAATTCTGGTTCTGGGAGAGATAACAAATAGAGCCAAATAGTGAGAGATGGTGTGGTTGATTGTTTTGGTAGATGACTTTTCTTCTTTGAATATTTTTCAACAAAATGGGTGCAGATACTGTAAGATATTAATATAATGATAAAATTACAGCGGAATGAAAGGCAATAAGAATTGTAGAAAAATGTTTGTGAACAGTGAAAAATGATGAGCTTCAGAGAAAATATAAAAGGTTGGTCTTCAAAGAAGAAAAGATATTACTGTCATTATAAAGCTAAAGAAAGAATATGAATCCTGATTCACATTTACTTTCTTAGAAAGATTAATGTGGTGAAAATATTATGTGAACTCATCCAGTGAGAGAATATAAGGAATGGATATTGTCTTTTTTAATAAATTTGTTTATTTTACATCCCAGCCACAGTTTCCCTTCTCTCCTCTCCTCCTGCTCCCTCCCTGTTCCCATTTCCACAACCGTGTCCCCCACCCCACACCCCGCAATCTACTGCTCCTCCATTTCTGTTTAGGGAAGGTCAGGTCTTCCGTGAGTATCGATGAAACATGACGTATCAAGTTGCAATAAGACTAAGCAACTCCCCATGTATTAAGGCTGGGCAATGTGACCCAGTATGAGGAGTAGGGTACCAGAGGGCTGTAAGAGTCAGAGATTGCCCCTGTTCCCACTTTTAGGGGTCCCACAAGAGGACCAAACTACATAATTGTGACATGTATACAGTGTCTAGGTCAGTCCCATGCAGGCTCCCTGGTTGTCGGTTCAGTTACTGTGAGCCCCTATGAGCCCAGGTTAGTTGATTCTTTGACGGTTTTTTTGTGGTGTCCTTGACCACCCTGGCTCCTACAATCATTTTTCCTCTTCTGCAGGATTCCTCGTACGCTGCCCAATGTTTAGCTGTGGGTCTGCATCTGTTTCCATCAGTTGCTGGATAATGCCTCTCTGATGACAATGGGGATAGGCACCAATCTGGTCACAGGAGATGGTCAGTTCAGGATAGGTATTCATCCTTGCTAAGAGTCTTAGCTGGGGTTTTCCTTGTCGATTCCTGGGAGATTCTCTTGTGCCAGGTTTTTACCTGACTCTGAAATGTTCCCCACCTCAAGTAGTCTCTTTCACTACTGTCCCCACAAGCTGATAGCTCATGTTCCCATCCCCACCCACCCTCAGCCTACTCACAATCACCCTGAGCAAGACTGAAGTTCACATGGATCAAAGACCACATAAACATAAATCCAGATACACTGAACCTAATAGAAGAGAAAGTGGGGAATAATCTCAAATGCATTGGCAAAGGAAACAACTTCCTGAACAGAACAGCAATAGCACAAGAACTAAGACTGACAATTAATAAATAGGACCTCATGAAACTGAAGTTTCTGTAAGGCAAAGGACAGTGTCAATAGAACAAACTAGAATGGGAAGATGTTTACCAACCCCACATCTGACAGACAGCTAATTTCCAAAATATAAAAAGAACTCAAGAAACTAGATATCAACAAACCAAATAATCCAATTAAATATTGGGTACAGATCTAAACAGAGAATTCTCAACAGAAGAACCTCAAGTTGTTGAGAAACACTTAAGGAGAGGTTTAACATCTTTAACCATCAGGGAAATGCAAATCAAAATGACTCTCAGATTTCGTCTTACACCTGTTAGAATGGCTAAGATCAAAACCACAAGTGACAGCTCATTCTAGAAAGGACATGGAGCAAGGGAAACACTCTTCCATTGCTGGTGGGAGTGCAAACTTGTACAGCCATTTTGAAAGCCTGTACGGCAATTTCTCAGAAAACTGGGAATCAATTTACCACAAGACCCGGCTATACTGATCTTGGACATATATCCAAAGCATGCTCAATTGTACCACAAGGACACTTGCTCACCAATGTTCATAGCAGCTTTATTAGTAATAGCCAGAATCTGGAAACAACCTAGATTTCTCTCAAATATGAATGGATAAAGAAAATGTGGTATATTTACACAGTTGAATATTAATCAGCTACTAAAAACAGGGAATTGATAGAACTAAAAGGAAATTATACTGAGTGAAGAAACCCAGAGTGAGAAAGACAAACATAGTATATACTCACTCGTAAGTGGATATTAGCTTTAAAATAAAGGATAACTATGCTACAATCCACAGACCCAGAGAGACTAGATATCACGGAGGGTTCATGGGAAGACACTCAGATCTTCTTCTTTTTTTTTTTTTAACAAAGAAAACATACTAAAATCATCCTGTTAGGTTTAAGGGAGATCCCCAGATGGTTTTGGTAGCATAGATTTTCTCTTCACTATCCATAGTAGTTTACAGAATTGTCTCAGAATGTGCTGGGAATGCAACATACTGAGAAATGGAAGTTTTGATGCAAGCAACCTATAATCTGAACTCATCCATTCCAGGACAGGATGACTAGCAACAGCTTTAGTCCATCCATTTCTGTAGTCCCCAGTGCCTGAAGTCTAGGGTACAGTGCCTTTAGAAGTCTTTAGCTTCAGTGCAAGTTGGAACAATCAAATATTAGACTCTATCTGACTTGGCAGCTATCTTGAGCCTGGGGACTCACCTTGAGTTTCAAGTTTTATTGCCCCTGTATGCACATAAGAATAGAGTTGCTTTGTTCATCTTTGTGACTGTTTTCTCTCACTGTACTCCTGTATACCCAACAGTGTGTTGAAAGCAGAGTAACTGGTGATGACACTGGAGTACCCTTTAGAGGGCTATTTTCTTTATGATGAATATAAGTGGAAAAAACAACTATTTATATAATCATTCCATAATAGCCAGCAAAAATAGATTATTCATAGATTATTCCCTGCACTAAAGTGTTGCAGAATTCTTCTAGGATAGAGATTATACAAAATGAGTGCTGAGTTAATTTTTAATGGATCTTTTTACCTTGTTCAAGAGAGTCAAAAAGAGGTGAGTTGCTGCTAATAAAGTAGTTGTTTGCCTTTGGATGAAGTAGACCTTTTTTTTCCCTAGGGAACATTGTATGACACTTGGCAACTGATTTTGCTAAAGTCCAGTGAAATATGACCGCATCATTGTTAAGAACTTAACTGAAGCTGAATCTAAGGATTATGATGGTACTTATCATCACTGCTTTGTCACATTGTCTAGGAAACCAAGAAAACAAACTTGGATACAATTAAGTGGCTGGAATTATGAGCAATGACAGTTCAGTGATGTGTGGCTAACTGGTAAATGAATGACTTATAAAATTTAATTTTAATTGCTGGTAATAATAAAATATTGAATTGGAAGAGGGGCAAATGTTTCCAGGTTTCAGAAAGGGGGAGAAAACAGCATCATGGACAATTAAGATTTTAAAAATAGTAAAACACAAGTATATACCATTTTGAATGAGTAATCTAAAATGCTAGGCTGAATGGAGCATACCATTTCAAAGTTGATTATCCAGGGAAAGGTCACAACTGCTAATTAATCTATGTGTCTAAGTCATTTTTGCTCCTATGACATCATTGTGACTCACTATTAATACCATTGTTCCTGGAAAAGGTGAAGACACTAGTACTTCCTAAGACACTTCGCAAGTAGGCTAAGAGAAACCATGTATGCTGAGAATTTCTCTACAGTACTATGGCATGTTTTATGTTTTTTTTTAAAGCTAACTGGGTGGAGAAAGTTCAATAGCTAATTTATTTTCCTAAACTTTTAATTAATTGCCTTACTGTAGGATGCTGAAGCAAAACGGACAATTTCAGATTTCACGGCATAGAAAAATCTAATATTAAGTCCCTGTTTGGGCAACACTACATTGACCTTGACACAGAGTAGTTTCACCAAAACCCATCAACTTTGCCCTCTGCTAATGCAGACAAACTACAGTTCCCCTAGAAATATTTTAAAACAATAACTATTTGAAATATGAAAACAGAAATATATATTTGCCCCAGGAAATGTTAAAGATGCCTGTTGTTAGATCCTAATGGCTCCCTTGGGGGAGGGAGTGAGAAGGCACAGAATCAATGGCACAGACACTGGGGGTCAGTTGAAGGCAAACAAGAAACTCCTTTATTCAATAACGGGGAAGATCTTATATACTCTCCTCCCAGAACCCAGTCTGGCCATCCCTCATAGGTTGGGCAGAACCAAGAACTCTGACAGTGCCTGTTGCTAGGCCCTCAGGCAGACTCCAGATTGGCTCATAAGGAAGTACAGTGCATTATGTACATTCCTTGGCAACTGGTTTGAACCAATTTCTTCGACCCTATATGCCTGTCCTACTAAAGACACCCTAGTAGGAAAGTGTGCATTTTGGTGTAGGATATGTATGTGTCTATTTTTCTGTGTGGAACTTTTGACTATATTTGTATATGAGTGTAAACATATATGTGAGGTGTCTGTGTGTGTATCTGTTGTCTGTGTGTGGTGTATGTGTGTGTGTGTGTGTGTGTGTGTGTGTGTGTTTTCTAGGGACCTAGAATGACTATACAGCCTAGGTAGAAATGCTGGTAGTAGATACATGATATGAAACTGAATAATTATTGTTGAACATTACTATTTAATAACAAATTCTCATTTAAAGCAGACTTGTGTCCCATTTTATCAACTGGTTTGTTCAAAAGAATTCAGGTCAAAACATTATTTTCATTGGAACATTTTTTTGTTTATATCTGTGATATGTTTCAGGGAAAGAACACATTTTAGTCAATAGACGGTCAAGAAAATCCATCCACTGGATAAAATCTCTTCCCTTTAAACATAGCACTTCCTTGTAAGACTCAGGACTTAAGCTTTAGTGTTTGCTCATAAGTTTTCAAGGCAATGGCTTCAGACTAGACCTTGCTCAAACATCTCCCATTGTTCTTATACATGGATTTGGATTGAGGTAGAGCAATACATTAAATATGTCTCTGGTATGTACACAGAGTAAGATGGAACTTTATGGCTTCCACAATTTCATGAATTAATTTCCAGACTAATTATTCTTTAACATATCTGTCTGTCTGTCTATCTGTCTGACTATCTATCCCTCATCTATTTATCCTCTTACTTCTCTTTCTCTGGAGGATCCTAAATAAAATGATAATTACATCATAGTTAAAGTAAGTGCTAAGACAGGAAATATTTTTAAAACATGTTTTATAAAATAATGGAAGTTAGTATTTAGTGTTTCCAGAAAAGATTGCTATGGGAAAAGAATAATCATGTAAAGAAAATTAAGGATGTGATAGCTAATTGGAAAAAATGTTTCTAGCTAAACTCTAAGAATCTAGCAACAAATTTTCAGTTAACAAATTTTCAGTTAATAGATGTGGTAATGGTATGTATTTAGCTATCTCTTAAAGGCCTGTAGACATATCTACAACTCTGACTTACATAGGCTAGTTTATGTATAAAGTCATGTAGGTCCACTTAGATCATCATTTGGAAGCAGAGGGTCTGCAAATATCATTTGGTCTGGAGGTTAATTGTGAATTCCACAGAGATTTCAAACTGTGTAAACATACTAAAGTTGGGTAGTATTACATAATAAATTTTGGGGCTTCTTTTGATCAGTGTCAATGCCCAGTGACACTGAATTGAATCTTAGTCAATAGCTTTTGGTATGAAGACTTGCTCTTCCTTTCTCTTGATTCCTCTTACCTATGTTCTCACACCAGAGCCATTTCGGGAAACTCTGTTGGGTTTGCAGCTTTTAAGATGCCTGCTCAGACTGTGAGTTCTGAATAACAAACTTTTTTTTTTCAAATTTCCATCTTTTACTAATACGTAAATTTACTCAAAATTACATAAAAACGTATAGGGCCTTGAAAAAAAAGTGGGGTAAATGTAGCTCTATGACTAAAGTAGAAGACAGAAAATATGGATTTTTATGTTTGAATCAAATCAGAAACAGCGAAGTTGGTGAGATAATACACAGCAAAAGTAAATAAAATGGTTAATAAAATGAATGAGATCATATGAGGGGAGAATTTTACAAAATGATCAATTGATTGTGGAAACACATTTCACTCTTCCATTATTTCACAACTCTACATCCTAGTTCAATTAATTCAGTAATGAGATTCTTTTTCATTTTCTTATTCCCTTGTCTTCGATTAATTAATGCAGTAAATGAATGGAAGCCAATGCTAAGAGAAAATTTCTATAGAGAACAATTAAGTCCAAAGGAAAAGATTATGGTTAGAATTTAAATGAGTGAAATAAATTTTTCAGAATGATGACCAAATATCATTATAATTTATTTGGTGTAATATCCTTCAAAATGCTATATGGATGTCACTCACTTAACATATTTCCTAGTGAAAATATCATGTTTAACTGAAGATAAAGGTCTTAAAGAATCATAAATAGAAGGGAAGTATGACTTTATAACTTTGGGCTGTAAATGAAAGAAGTAGACAAAAGGATCATGAGTGAATTCTAGCCGCTCTTTCACAAAGGATAACTGAATAAATGAACTGGAAATAACTTAAATGTGCAAGATCCACAGAAATGTCAAGTCCCTTCATTCTGATTCTTGTTATCCTTGTTTGTGACCTCTAATTTCTGATGTTCTTGGGTTATTTCATGTTTGAATCCTTGAACTCACCCTTTGGTTATTTGGAAGATTTCCTAAGTCACACTGGTGGAGAAAATTGATTTTATCTTCTTAGTGCAATGTCTATACATTGTTTCATTATTTTGTACCTTCTGAGTCTTACACATCGCACATGTAATTATAAAGAACCATTGATCCTCATCAAATATTGAAGGGCATGAGAGGGAGAGAAATGAAGACTCATCTTCAAGTGAAAACTGAAAATAACCAAGTCTCTCTCTCTCTCTGTCTCTCTGTCTCTCTGTCTCTCACGCATACACACACACACACACACACACACACAAAGGGAGAGAGAGATGGAGACAGAAAGAGATACAGAAAGCTATACACACAGAGACAGAAAAAACAGAGACAGAGGGACAGAGACTGAGAAAGAAAGAAATTTGAGTTGTGGTTATGTTTAAAATTAACAGGAATTGATCCGTTTTATTTAAGCCACTTTCACAGAGGTTGTGTTATTGATATTTAGGATCAGATATTGATTTGCTAGTGTCTTGAGCTATACATTGAAAGGTGTCTAGCTAACTTTCTATTCTAGATTGTCAATAGAGTCCCCTTCTCCACTCATGGTAGCTGAATGTAATGTAAAATAGTTTATAGACAAACAGCTATTCTATATTTTCCAGTCACTCTAAGGTGAACTCTTCAATATTCCAATGTTTCCAATATGAAGTTGGCCAACTTAAAAAAACATAGTTGTTATTACCCCCCATATTTGAAAGAGGGTCTCAAGTAGCCCAAACTGATCTTGAATTTAATATGTAGCTAAAGATTCCTTAAAGTTCTCATCCTGCCTCTACTTCCCAAAAGCTAATATTGCAAGAAAACACCATTCCCAGTAAGAGATTTTACACTTTTATGAGTCTGTGTTTTAATGTATATGCTTTCTTGTAAAAGTAATTTTAGTCATATCTTAAAAACTTTATGTGTCCTCCTTTCAAGTAAATGTGTAAAGACGATGTTACTCTCACAACTAAAATATTTTAAGATGAGGTTTGCATTCTTTGCTAAAAAGCATTCCACGAAAACCTGAAAAGACTTCTTCTCTTAACTACTTAATATTCAACCAAGATGTTTAAATGACTATGTGAGGGCCATTAAACTTCAACACAAACAAATTAACAAAAACGTACAGCCACGAGGGAGTATTGATCAGCCAATGTTTGTGACCAGGTGATGTTGTGATATGTCCACATATACATAATACTTGCCTGAGTTTTTCATCTTGTATAAAGTGAATAATAGTTCATTCTCAGATACAAATAACTGATATTAGTTAATATTTCTGACATGATATTTATCAGCATCATTCACATAGTTTATCATAATTTTAAAAATCTTTTTCATGATGAAAATTTATTCTAGTCAACAAATATTTACAGATAAAAGTGTCATCTATACAGCTTAGTGTTTCATAGTATGAAATATTCCCAAAAAATTATGTGTTGGCTCAATTTTTAGTCATCAAGGTGACACTGAAGAGAGAAAAATGTTATCTTTGTTAAATAAAATGGAACAATTGTTCTAACATAGTCATATTAACCTTTTTTCACATTACTATTTAAACCTTTAGTTAAAGGTAATTAATAGTGTAGACTCCTGTGCCAAATTCTGAAGATACAAAATTTCTTTGTGCCATATTCTGTGAATTGGTGATCTCAAGCTACTCTGTTAAATTACATTATTGAGTTCTCATGGCCATTCATTATATTCTATATTCTTTGAGACTGTTCTTCTAACTCTATTTCTTGAACTTAGTATTGCCCTTGGAAGGGGAAATAGATGAGATCTCCATGAATAAACTGGGGGATGAGAGGTGGGCAGTAGAGGGTAGGGGATGGGGAATGAGAACATAAGGGAATGTGATGGTCAAGTTGGTACAGAGATGGAGTGGGAGAGCAATGAAAGAAATACCATGATAGAGGGAGACATCATGGGGATAGGGAGAAACCGGGTGCTAGAGAAATTCCCAAAAATCCACAAGGATGACCCCAGCTTAGACTACTAGCAATGATGGAGAAGGTGCCTGAACTGGCTTACTCCAGTAATCAGATCAGTGGGTACCCTAACTGTCATCATAGAGCCTTCATCCAGTAACTGATGGAAGCAGATGCAGAGATTCATAGCCATGCACCAGGATGAGCCAGGAATCCAGTCGAGGAGAGAGAAGAGGGATTCTATGAGCAAGAGGCATCAAGATCATGGTGGGAAAACCTACAGAGACAACGAAACCAAACTAGTGGGAACTCATGAAATTTAAATCAATAGCTGTGGAGTCTTCA
>CABHPQ010173428.1:0-22486 GCA_902168405.1 Peromyscus aztecus
CCCCCAGACTACTTGAAAGTTTGTTCCCGAGATACCTCAGCCCAGAATGCTTCAGCATGCATCACACATCTCCAGAGAATATGGAACACGTTACCATGTGACCACGTCACCATCACAGACCTAAGAAAATTAGCTACTGTTCCTTGATTTTGTCTACCCACCCCCCACCCCCACCCGGGGTGTGGGTGTGTGTGTGTGTGTGTGTGTTCGTTCGCACGCATGGGCCCATGTTTCTGAGTCTGAGTGCAGGGGCACACATGTTGGTCCTCAGCTTCTCTTTGAGACAGGGTTTCCTGTTCGTTGACGCATATGTGGCTAGCTGGCCCACAAGATCCAGGACTGCTCTGGTCTCCATCTCCCATCTTGCCTTAGGAAGCCTGAGATTACAGGTGAGCTACCATGTCCAGCCTTACGTGGGTCCTGGGAATCCAAGCTTGGGAGCTCATGCTTGAGCAGCAAGTACTTCTCCCACTGAGCTGTCTCCCCAGCCCCAGTGGTCATTTTATAACTGTCATTTTCTTCTATAGATAGTCTCTTGTTTTGTTTGTTTTTTAATGTGAGCAAGCTTCACATGTCGTAGTCATAGTAATGCTTTTTAGTCATTTTTAACCCAGAACATACCTACCATACCTCCCCCCACCTCCACCTCCCCCCACCCCACCCCCGTCCTTGTTTAGTTTTTGGATAGCTGCATTGTTTCCTATCCCTAAGAGTCTCCTCTGCTCCTGTCTGTTCTCAGCCAGCATCTTAGCAAGATGGGGAGGTATGGCTCCAGAATTTCTACTCCGGGCCACTTCAGAGGGGATAAAGTCCATGAGGAGTGGGAGCGATCGGTTTCCCCTGACAAAAACTGAGCCTAGATCGTTGATTTATTTGTCAGGGCTGCTGCCGTGAGGCAGTCAAGGAGGTGACACGTGGGACCGGTGGATGGTAGAGACAGAACAAACTATCCAGGCTCAGACCTCGCTTTGCCTCTTCCAAGACGTGTGGCCTTGGAGAAGTTACCTAAGAGCTCCATTACTTGGTTTTATCGTCTGTGAACTGGTGATGTAGTCCTATGAAATCCAACTCACAGAGTTGTACTATAAAGACAAAGAGAGAGAGAGAGAGAGAGAGAGAGAGAGAGAGAGAGAGAGAGAATACCACCAGGAACGATGCTGTCCACATGTGGTGACCATCATGACCCTCATCACTGTTGATCTGTTGATGTTCAGCTTCCGACTGCTGTCCACTTCCTCTTCACATCACTTCCTAGAACCAGGTGGGGCCCCTGGCCTTTCCAATGGCTTTATCACCTTTGACTGTGAGTTCAGTTTACTCCCCAGGCCTGGGGAGCTCCTGGTGAGTTGTCTCAAGACCACATGCCCTGTCTCCTCCAAGTCCCCCTGCGGAAGTTTTCCACTTCAAGTCTATTCTTCTTTCCCCAAATCCACCCAATTCTATTTTCTTCTCTTAGGTTGGATGCCCAGGTTCACTTCCTTGCTTTGGCATGCTGAAACTTAGATTCGTCCTCAGACTTAAGACGCAAATAAATCTGTCGTTTGTGGTACAGGGACACCGGTCTATTTAAATGATCCTGAACACTTCTAAGTCCCCTCATCCGTCCATTCAGCAGCCTGCAGCCTGTCAGCAACACACGTTTGACCCTTCCTCCCTCTGGAGAAGCCAGAGCTGGGGCTGCAGACAGTGGTGAGCAGACAGGATCCCTGCTCTAGGACAAGAACCAGCCAGTCACCCAGAGTGAGCCTGAGCCAAGGTCTTGAAATTCCCTGCACCCTAACCACACATGGGTGTGGTGGTATTGTGTTCCAAAATATTGTGTACCTTAATAAACTTATCTGGGGTCAGAGACAGAACAACCACAATATTAAACATAGAGGTTAGGCAGTGGTAGCATACGCCTTTAACCCTGGCATTCCAGAGGCAGAAATTCATGTGTTCAAGGATACACCCAAGCATGGTGACCCACGCCTTTAATCCCAGAAAGCAAGCCTTCAATCCCAGGGAGTGGCGGTAGAAAGCAGAAAGGTATATAAGGCGTGAGGACCAGAAACTAGAGGCATTTGCCCTGGAGAGGCATTTGCCCTGGAGAAGCATTTGGCCTGGTTAAGCATTCAGGCTTCTAGCAGCAGTTCAGCTGAGAGTCATTTGGATTTGAGGACATAGAGGCTTCCAGTCTGAGGAAGCAAGACCAGCTGAGGATCCGGCAAGGTGAGATAGCTGTGGCTTGTTCTGTTTCTCTGACCTTCCAGCATTTACCCCAATACCTGGCTGAGGTTTGATTTTATTAATAAGAACTTTTAAGATTCATGCTACACATGGGAATTCTGGGAGAGTGTCTGGAGAGGATGAGTCTGTTCTTCATGGTCCTGGGATGCTGACCATAAGGGTACCACTGCAGTAGTTAGACTCAGTCCCTGCTCTCCTCTAGAGCCTTGAAACACTTCTAGAACCATGTCCATGAAACTGCATGTGTTTTGTTAAAATAAGCGTCTCGGGCCGGCAAGATGGCTTGTCAGGTGAAGGCATTTGCTGCGCAACCAACAACCCTAGTTCCCTGCCTGAACCCAGGCAAAGGTGGAAGGAACTGACCCTATAACATTGCCCTCTGACGTCCACATGCACATTATTGACATAGACAACACCTCCCCCACATCATGCGCGCGCGCGTGCGCGCACGCGCGCACACACACACACACACACTAAAAAAGTAGACTTTAAAATGTAAATAAAGTAAGTATCATCTACAAAAGTCTTCCTCTGAAGGACTGGAATAACAGTACGGCCTTCTAGGGTTGTGACAAACACCATCTGAGTCACACCAATAACTTCTGAGAACGCAGCAGTAAGTGTGGTAACCATAAATAGGATATGCGGAGGTGAGGATGGAGTCAAAAGAGAAAGCCTCAGTGCAGGTGAGCTTTGAGAGGTGCTGAGGGGGGAAAGGCGGGTGTATGGGGCCTGTCGCAGGAAGAAAACCAGGCAAGGTTCCCTTGAGGAAGCTGTGGAGAGGGCAAAAGGAAGTCAAAAGTCGACCCTGGCTGCTTTATAATCTAAAATAAATAGAACAGCAAAAAAGAATGTCTTCCGCCACTTCCTTTCTTCTGAGCTCTGGACTCCGAGAAGCCAGTTCAGGAGTCAATGGAATCATCAGGTGTGTATCGGCACAGAGACCCAACGGGGGCTGACTCTTTAGGGGTGTCTAGTGTCCATGTTTCTTGTGTGACCAGCTTACTCTAGAAGTTCTCAATCTGTGGGTTGAGACCCCTTGGGGGTCAAATGACGCTTTCACAGGAGTCGCCTAAGACCATCAGAAAACACAGATGTGGTGATATTTTGTTTGTGCTCTAACCAATAAAGCTTGCCTGGAGATGAGAGTGCAGAGCCAGCCACTAGATAACCATAGAGGTCAAGCAGTAGTGGCACACACCTTTAATACTAGCACTTGGGAGGAGGAAACAGGAAGTGATATGGCAGGGTGGAGACGGGAGCTCCGCCCTTTCAGCCTGAGGATTCCTAAAGGTAAGAAGTCTTTCTAGCGGCTGGCTGCTCTGCTTCTCTGATCTTTCAGCTTTCACCCTCATTTCTGACTCCGGTTTTTTATTATTAAGACCAATTAGAATTCACACGAAACACAGATATTTACATGATGATTCATAACAGCAGCAAAATTACAATTATGAAGTAGCAACGAAATAATTTTATGGTTGGGGGTCACCACAACACGAAAAACTGTATTAAAGGGTTGCAGCATTAGACAGGTTGAGAACCACTGCTCTAGATTCTCTGTGAGCAGCCTGGGAGCCAAAGGCAGATCTCACAGCCCAGCAAAAGTCAGACTGTCCCTGTGGCTGTGAGATGCTCCAGTTTCTGCGTTCAGATTCTGCTCTTGTCACAAGCCCCAGTGGGTGAAGGGGTCACTCTTTTCCTCACCGTGAAGAGATGGGCGACAGAGAGAGAGGTGGTTAATCTCGATTGTCTCTTTGATTAGACTGAGACACACCCAGGAGACTGTCAAGGCACATCTCGGCCTGCCATGATGCTTCCAGAGATGACAGATGGGGCTTGGGGGGGTGTTTCCTGATCAATGGATGTATCGACCCTTGGATTCATATGTGCTGACATAGTTTAAAGATGGTACCAGACTGGGCAGTTAAGAGTGCTTGCTGCTCTTCCAGAGACCCTGAGTTCAGTTCCTAGTACCCTGGTTAGGAGGCTTACAACCACCTGTAACTCCAGTTCCAGGGGATCTACTACTCTCTTCTGACTTCCCAAACACGGGGTACCCACACACAGGTCACACACACACACACACACACACACACACACACACACACACACACACGCCCCAAATAAAGATGATACAATGTTGGAAGTGAGTCTCAGTGAGAGAAAGTAGGTTACCAGGGTGGGTCCTTGGGGGTCTATGCTGTGCCCTGGTCCATTACTTTCTCTTGGCTTCTGAGCCATGCTTGGGGTCTAAACTGTGTTCTGGCTCATTCCTTTCTCCTTGCTTTTGAGCCACCACAGCGTAAACAACTCTGTTCCACCATGCTGTCCCTGCCAAGACGGAATGAAATCTCTGAAACTGTGAGCCGGAAAGAGCTCTTTCCTCCCTTGGGTTATTTGTGGGGGGTACGTTGTCATGGTGATGAGAAAAGTAGCTGGCACCGTGAGGTGCCGGGTGCTGGTGGGATGGCTGCTGCTGTTACTATAGGTAATGAGCTGTCCTGAATCTCTGACCCAGGAGTCTTACATCATCTATCTTGTTCATGAAACCGTGGCTTGAAAGTAGAGTGGTCTCGGCTGGGGTAAGCTACTTCATGTTATTTAGGGGGAATGAATGGCCTTTTGCCGATCCCAGCACATGGACGAGGAGCTGGCTGGAGGCTGGAGGAGGCCTTCGACCTGTGAAAATTCTCAGATTTCTTCGTTGAGCATGTCCTTTTCACCCTGACAGTATTAGTTACATCTGCAGCACTGTGGGAGGAAGGATTTCTATCGGCTCCTCGTTTCAGAGCAGCTGGGTTCAGGGCAGTGGGAGAGGATACGGTAGCCATTCACATCATGGTGAACAGGAAGCAGAGAGTGACCGGAACCAGGGGCCAGCTACAACCTTCAACAGTCCACCTCTGCCGCTTCTACTGGCTACAGGCAACTTCTGAAGTTGCCCCCAGACTCCCCCAAAATGCCACTAGCTGGCAAATAAAAGTTGGAAACATGAGCCTCTGTGGGCACCAATCTTTCTCTCCCAAACTGTCTCCATCTTTCACTCTTAAAGGACTTCTAGGAAGAATCTAAAAGAAGAAGAAAAAAAGGCAAATTAAATATCACACTGAACAGTACAATTTTATTTTCTAAATGAATAGTTAAAATTCACAACAGATGCTATTTTGAATTTTTTTTTCAAAAAATAGGTGACAGTTGTGATCTGTATTTGCAGGTTATGTGGTTATATTTTCCCAGCCTTCTACTCCTTGGTCACCTGTGGGGGCCCACAGAGACTCTCTAGTGAGACCTTACTCAGGGTCAGAGAATCTGGGCTTGTTTTACCCAGCAGGGCTGCATAATGGGATGATTTGGCCACGGGCATGTTTACCAGGTGTTTTGAAGGGTCTACACTTGGCTGTATGTTGTGCTTTGATCTTGCAAGGGGGAGGTCTTTTGCCTCTCCCCTGGGCATGGTATAAAAAGCTCTTTTGAATAAACCTCTGGGCGACTGGGGATTGACCCAGGGCCCTCCCAAAGCTATCCTGTGTCTCTGTTCTTCTTATCGTCTCTTTCTATCTTTCTACCAAATATTTCCTCATTCCTCTCTCCTGCCCCCAAGAAACCTTCAACAGGTCGGAGCTAGATTCCAACAGACTCCCACAGCCACCTAAACATACAAAGTTGTCTGTGTTACTAGTATCCAGCACAGAGGTATGGCTGTGTGACATAGATTAGACCTGCTATATATAGCATTTGGGGACATAGGAACACACTGCTATGGTTAAAAAAAAAATCTTTTGAAACTAGCGTGGTTGTTGACATATGAGTCAGTGGATCGAGCTCTGGCAGGAAAGGGGTGTCAGCTGGAGCCCCACTCTTGTGGCAACTCCCAGGGGGACTGAAGTGGGAGGAGGCAGAGCTGAGATGCCAAGATGGCTTTCTCTGTATCAGGCAGAAATGCACAAATCTCTGGACCACTCACAACACCCTGCCTCCCCGGAGATCAGAAGTTAGAAGCAGCCAACGGCATTTAAAAATGACAGCAACAATAAGCCCGCATTCTGAACTTTTTTTTTTTTTAATTTCAAAAGTTACACATAAGCATTCTAGAAATATAGAAGATATAGCCAGAAAATGAACACACAAAATGCAAGACATGGGATTGTGACTCAGATACTAATACTTAGTTGCACATCCAGGTTTATTGAACCAATGTATACTTAAATTTTAGACACACATGTAAATACATATATATATGGATATGGAGACATTACGTGTTTTTATGTTATCTTCTTGTATGTTATCTTCTTACCTCTGCATACACAATCCTGTGACCGAAGACTGTAAATCCACAGGCAGCCTAGTTTTAAACGGTGACCTGGTGTTTGCTGCTTGGATGGTTCTACATTACTGACCCTCCTGGAGCTTTGATCCAGTCCATCTGTTTTCTTCTCTCTTACACTTAGGAACACTGCGGCAATACACTCTCTGACTCCACAGTTTGAGACACTTCTCTAGCTATATCCTTGGATAAGCTTCTAGAAAGGGCATTTTTTAGGTCAAATAGTGTGCATATGTTTAGTGCCAACATCCTATTACAACCATGCCCCCCAATGTCTTGATCTATAGGACCATCACAATCAGATAGGATTTTTGAGCCGAGTTTTAGGCCACGCTCCATTCTGAGGAAGGGTTTGAGAATCATCTGCTGCTAAGACTCTCAGGCTGGCTCCATTTGTGGGCAGAAGGAAAAAAAACCGCTGTTGCCCATGTGTGGCTCTTCTTTGATGGTGTGGCCTGGCAGTTCTATCCGAAGGGAAGGAGTGTCCTTCAATCCTAACATACACAGATGTTGAAAACAATCAAGACCAATAGTTTTCAAACTCTCAGGGAGGAAAACCCAGTGCAAGAACATAGGGTCAAGGGTCAAAACAACAGGTTGGCTGAGGTAAGTGTATTCAGTACTCAGGGTTGTAGAACAGATAACTGCAGATCTCTGTCACCAGGCATCCCACTAGAGCTTGGCCAGGTCCTCTGAGGCTGCAATAAAGTTATCAGCCACTGCTGAGTCTCATCTGGCACTTGGTGACAGAGAGATGTGCTTCCAAGCTCAGTTAGCATGCTGTCATCTTCTGTCTCATTTCAGCGTAGGACAGTAGAAGTCTGAGTTCTCAAAGTGATCAGAGAGACAGAGTCTCTAGACTGCGTCTTGCATAATGTCAAGGAATCACAATGGAGTAAAATTCCAGATGTTTCCCGTGTTCTAAAGCAAGTCACGGGGCCTCGCTACACACGAGAGGAGGGAATTATGCAAGGGCGTGCATTCCAGGGCACAAGGATCGTAGGGGCACCTTAAAGTCTGGTTCATCATAATAAACCACTAGAAGCCTCGCCCCTTCAAGTGTTTGGGGCGTTTTCCCAGCCTGAACAACCAGGAAAGCCAAAAACTCAGGAAAATGTAAAATCTGAAACTCATTGAAGACTAGTCATCTCCGGTCTCTCAAGTGGAGGTGAATAACCCACCATTGTGGGGCCATGTTTGGCCGGAGGTAAATGTGGCGTCTTCAAAGGTGCGCTTCCAAGCATGTGTTCTATGTTTGCTTGGGAGTCAGTTCCACCTCCCTGATGACTAACTCATTTCCTCCCGACTCTGTCTCGTGGAATGAGGTGGCATCTCCAAACCCATGTCATAATGACCACATTGGAGACATTTTTCCATGTGAAGTTCTGTAAGCTCTTCTTAAGCTTTAATTACTGTTTCTCCCCAAGACCAAGCCTCAGGTCACCACGGCTCCTTAAAATTTTAAAACAGGCCAATGGCGGCAGGCAGGCAGGCAGAACTGTTCTTTAAGACTGTATGAATGGAACTGCTTGCCTGGTGTGCATGAAGCCCTGGGTTCCCTTCCCAGTATGGTATCAAAGCTGGTGCCATGTACCCAGGTAGACTCCTTGGCGCTTGAGAGGTGGTGGCAGCAGGATCAGGACCTCAAGGCCATCCTCTTTGGTCATGCAGAGAATTAGAGACTAGCCTGGGATATGAGACACTTGGTCTCAAAACATATGATTGGGCTGCTGACATGGTCCATTGCCTCCAAGCCTGACAACCTGAGTTTAGTCCCCAGAAAACACATGGTAGAAGGAGAGAAGTGACTCCTGCAAGTTGTCCTCTGGCCTCCACTCAGGCGTGATGGCACATACTTTATGTCCAAACAAATACCTGCAATGAAAATATTAGCAGGGTGGTACTGGCGCATGCATTTAATCCCAGCACTTGGGAGGCAGAGGCAGGCAGATCTGTGAGTTTGAGGCCAGCCTGGGGTACAAAGCGAGTTCTAGGACATCCAGGACTGTTACCAGAGAAGCCCTGTCTGGAAAAACAAAAAAAGCAAAACAAAAAAAGCAAAACAAAACAATACGATAACAAAAAATGATCATGTGAGTTGTGTTGTTAAAAGGGATCCCTACCCCTGTTGGTATCCGTATCATCTTCTTGCTTAAGCCGGTAGCAATATTTATGTTCTGTACTTTACTGCCTCCTTGTAAATAACTATAATCCAACATTTCCTCAGGAAATCCTTAAGACTCCATCAGACCCTTGGAGGGGAGAATAGGAAGGGGACAGGGTTCTTGCTACATTTTTCTTTCCAAGAGAATCTTTTAAATGACCTATAGTTAGAACCAAACAAACCATGAAAGTTGTGGAGGATGGTGAATGGCAGGTGGGAGCTGCCGTCACTTGGCGAATACTGCAGAAGCCCCTGTAAGGTTTGGGTTCTATGGAACTGATTCATTAGTTAAATCATCCTCTTTCACAGGAAAAGCAGTGGAGGTTTCTGTTTGTTTGTTTCTTTTTCGCGCGTGCGTGCGTGCGTGTGTGTGTGTGTGTGTGTGTGTGTGCGCGTGCGTGTGTGCACGCACAAGTAAGTGAAGTTGATGATGGTGATTCAAGGTATTTCCCGGTAGTGTTTGGAGCCTCTCCAGGACTCTCCACCCACCAGCTTCCAGTTCCTCTGGTCTCCAAAGAAAAGAAGCCTGACCACAGCCTGAAAAGAATTGAGTCTCCAGGCAGGTGGAGCAGGTGGCTAGGCCAGAAGCGGCCTGTGGGGTTGTTGGGGGTCATGTGTCTTTCTTTATCGGGAGAGAGAAAAGAGTAACGAAGTAGGAGAGACAAGGAGCTTAGATGGAAAAGTTCCTTGGGCCAGGAATCGGGCAGAGGAGCTAGGAACCTGGAGTCAAGCCTGGAGTGTTCAAAGACATTGTTAGTAAAGTCCCACAGGCTTCTCCACTCCCACCAGCGGAACCGGGGATTAAGTAGGCCCCCACACACGTGCTCAGCCATCGCTGTCCCACAGGTTTATCTACCAAGTCCTTTCTCTTGCTTCCTTCTATGCTTGTCAGATGTTGGCATTCGTTGGTTTGAGTTTTGTAGGCGTGTTCTCACCCCTCATCCCAAGGACGTTAACTTTATTTAGGGACTACAAGCTCATATGGCTGACTCTTAACTTATGAAATCTGCAAGAGCCCTTGTATTAGTCTGTTTTCTGTGGCTATAACAAAATATCCAAGACCAGGTAACTTTTAAAGGAAAGAAAAATGCTGGATTCACGGTTCTGGTGGTTGGGAGGTTCAGAGGCATGCTGGCCTCTCTGGCAAGGGCCTCGTCACATGGTAGGAGGTGGACTGGCAGGCACATGCAGAAGAGACACACACAGGAGCAGCCCCAATTTACAGCGACCTGCTACCATGATAACTAGCCCGTCTCATGAGAATGTGGATTTCCCGGCTGCCGGAAAAGCATGCATTCCCCTTCACAAACCCACCATCCCTTAAGGATCCAACATCCCAGCAGCACCACCATGTCAATCAAAGCTCAGCATCAGTTTCAGCCGGGGCAAACCATACTCAAGGTCATCATCTGAGGTTCCTGGTGACTGTGAATGGGATGGAAGGTTTTAACTCAATACAGGCAGAACATAGGGAAAGCCACACAAACACACACAATTAAATCAATTAACTGATTAAATGTAGTCTCCATGCTCTAATGTGTTAGACATGGAAACAAAGCCAGTGGTGTTACACTTAGGAAAGGAACTCACCAGAAATAGTCAACTTTGCTAGATTTTTCCAAGCTGGCACACCTCGCCTTAACCAGCAAGCTCCGCCCTCCTGCTGACCTTGGTCTCTCAGCCATCCCTTTCCTTCAATCTCCTTTCTTACATGCTAGCAGTGACAAGGGAGACTTATGTGGTTGTAGACTTGTGCCTGGTCACCTGTAGATAAAGTTCTTCGTTATCTCTTGTTTGGAGACTAGGACTCTGACCTCACTAGTGTCCAGGGCCAAACAGATAGAGTGCCCCTGAAATGCATTTGACAGGGCTGGCCAGGAACCATGGTAGGGACTGGAAAATCAGGGCCCCTGAGCTTCCTGAGCATAGGAATGAGAGAAGGCACCAAGGGCATGGTGACCTTGGATCACTGGTCTAGTGATTAATTAGTCCCTCTTTCCTTTAGCTGAGAAGTTACAAAAATTGCCTTCATCATGTATCAGAAGATGCCATGAGCCATGTTTGGTTTGTTTTACAAACTCTCCCACTATTGTATCCCTGGCTGGCCTAGAACTTATTTATTAAGTAGACCAGGCTGGCCTTGAACTCACTATGTAGACCTGCTGGCCTCTGTCTCCTAAGTGCTGGGACTAAAGGCATATGCCACCTTACCTAGCTAGGCCATGTTTGACCAATCAAGAATCTTCATGATTTAGAACATGATTGAGCAGTCTCAGGCTTACTCACATCAGGCTCAAGTGTACAAATAAAATGGTAACTGCAGAACTTCCTATAACTGACCCAGAGTCTTTTAACATCCCCTGACGCCCACACTGATGACTAACAGAGGTGCCAGTGGACTGAAGTTTGGTGTGCTTGGGTTATTCCAGTAAGCTCTGTCTTTGTGGGTGAGTCACTTTTTCCAGGCGACAGGACTCTTTTCCTGTTACTCTCCAAGATGGGGTGTCTAGCTATGGGGAAGGCTCAAGACCTTTGGATCATTAGGAGAGAGAGAGGTCCCTTGAGCTGTACTGACCCATAGATATGACCCTCTTGGCATTTGTGGAGTTGCTGGGCTGGTGTTAGCCCAGGCTCTGTGGAGGAAGCTCACTGCTGAGGTAGCTCTCTTGGCCACAGTGGTCTATCCTCTCCTGACTTGGGAAGGGCTAACTGTCCTCCTTGATGACTCAAGCCCATCTTGAGCCCTTGATGGTACTCTGGACTTTCTGGAATCTGGTAGACCTCCTTTTCCAGGCTCAACTGTCAAGGAACCTATAATATGCACTGTGGCCATATTAATATGGCCATAATTTTCCACATAAGCCTAGGGATTAGGCCCTGGCAGATCTCTCAGTCTGCTGGCCTGGGACTTTGGTGGTTCTGTTCTGAATTTCTCCACCCACCCTTAGTTGTTCTCAGTTGTTTCCTCTTGATTGGGACAGAAAATTGAGAATGATGTAAAGGTGACCGACGGCCTCTGATTCCTGATGGCTCAGCTTACACTTTTCAAGTTTAAGGTAGCTCAAGAACAACACACATTCAAACCCTATCACCAGCTTTGAATTTTGTTCTCATGCTGGGACAGCAGTGTGTTATGTGATACTCTAGTGATGAAGGACCAAGGGCGGTGTCAGCCTGCTGCATCCCAGCCTGCATCCAAGGCGATGGGTGCTCCACTGATGCTCAGTCAGATGTTTAATAGCTTAAGTATGATCGATGCATTTTTGAAGGTCAAAAACTTAAGGATGTTCTCTACCTATGGTATTTTCAGCATCTGGAGGGTTCATGGGGATATTGTCCCGTGGTAAGTCAAGGCGCACCTGCCTTGCTACACTGCCCCGCACACTCAGCTCTCTGCATAAGGGGATGAGACTGATTGTCAAACTGAATACACATACAACTATTGAGAGAAAGTCTCTTTGCTCCCATTTCACCCCTACGATTGCTGTTTGACTATGTGGTCCGTGATATTGAAGATGAGGCGTGTGGATAGACAGGGCAAAGAGAAGCCAAATCACGTGAGAAGCGTCACATCCTAGAGCAGTCTTCTCCAGCAGAGCTTTCTAAATAATGGGCTCTCTCCACCACGGCAGCCATTAACCACATGCATCTCTTGAGAACTTGAAACATGACGCGTGCCTCTACAGAGCTGAAACTGTAATTTAATTTTAATCATTTACAGTTAAATTCAAATGACACTTGGGACCACATGCCACTCATATGGTAGCTACAATATTGGATAATACAGCTCTCTCTCTTTTATGGGGAACTTTTGGTTGTGGGATTACAAAAGAAATGTATTAATTTAATACTAATCATGCAATTTAAATACTCGATTACTTTGTTTCTTTATTCATTTTGCAGCGGTTAGGATTGAACCCAGGGCTTTGTGTCTGCTAGGCACTGAGCTCTGTACTTTTTACATTGTATATCAATTCAGGAGCAAGCTGATGACTATCACACTTTTGAAGTAATGGTGAACAAAAATAATGTTTGGGGTATCTGCTAGAATGTAATACCATATGAGAACATCTTGTATATATTGATGATAAAGTCATGTATACCATCTGGCAGTGGTGGTGCATGCCTTGAATCCCAGCACTCAGGAGGCAGAGGCAGGATCTCTGTGAGTTCCAGGTCAGCCTGGACTACAGAGTGAGTTCCAGGATAGCCAAGGCTACACAGAGAAACCCTGTTTCAAAAAACAAAACAAAACAAAAAGTCATGTGTACCACTAATGCCAGTATGGCTTGGGTTTGGTTAGAATTTAGTGAAAATAAATATGCAATTATTTTCCTTGAAGTTCACATACTTCCTGAACTCTTTCACAGACCTGTTGAGGATATATGCACCTAAGCTTGAAAAAAAAAAATCCGTGCTCTAGACTTATGTAAAGAAGACAGGTTGACAAATAAGGTTAACTCGCACAAGAAATACTTACAGAATGCCTACTACATACGTGCCAGATACTATTCTAGACACAGGGCAACAGTTCTGAATGAGGCAGACAAGGTCGGAACACCCCACCAGCACATGTACTTCAGCGGAAGAGCAAGACAGTGGACGAACTAGTTGAGAACCTCAGACTGCTGTAAACGCTAGGAAGAAAATACAACAGAGAGTTGATGGAGAGCGGCTCAGCGAAGGGACTGCTTTAGATTGGATAACTAGCCAGGTTTAAAGGAAGTGACATTTGAGTTGAGGCTAGCTCAGAAAAAAAGGAGCCAGACACACAGAGTGTGAGGGCACGCCCACAGCTGAAGTGCCAAAGGCACGGAGGGGCAGGTGTGATGGAGCGGTGTCACGGGAAGAAGACAGAAGAAGGTGGAGGACAGGGAGGTGGGTGCAGGAGTCAGAGCTGGAGCCCTGGATCTGAGAGTTGTGTTTTCAGAAGGGCAGGGAATTCAGATTTCATTTGAAGTCCAATCGCTGCAAAAGGGGGGTTATGATCCTGTAAGAACAGATGATGTAGGGAAAGCGGGAGCAGGGAGCTTCCTGCAGGGAGCTGTTGTAGTTAATGGAGGGTGGCAAGGGTGGCTGGTGACTCGGCAGGGGGTAATGCAGAGAGAGAAAAGTGAAAGACGTAGGGCCACTTCCCTGAGGCAACTGACATGTTACATGGAGTCCCTAGGACAACGTGGGAAAGTCACTTAGATGAGAGCGTGGGGAAGGGGTGTGTGTGTGTGGCAAAGTCAAGACTTGCACTCTGGTGTTGGGTATCAAAGTGGAGATAACTTGGATGTAGGAATTTGAAGCTCCATGGAAGGAGAACAGAAAGGACTAGATGTAAGCCCTAGGGAAACTGAGTGTGGACCTGATCACTGAGGATTTATTGATCACCTAATCCCAGCCTGAACCTTTAGGTTGGTGTGTTTCCAAGGGCAAAGCTCTGCAGCCCCTAGCAGCTGCTCTCTAGACGCGGGAAACTGTTGGTGTTGAGGCGATGACCCCACACAGACCTCTGATTACAGCGTTCTTTTCAAGGCTTCATGAGCAGACATTTCCATCACTATTACCACAACCACGCTTCTTCTTCGCTGAGTCCAGCCTCTTTTAATCTCCTACCTATATGTGAATAATTCCCCCAATTTGTGAGTCCCACCTTCCTCTATAAATCTCCAGGAAGCCATCCTACAGGATAATCTGGGGTCTTCCTCCTCAGAACCTGTTGTCTACACCTGTCTAGTCTTCCTGGGAGAATCTGTAAGACAGCTTTAGCAAATTCTTTTGCTGCTTGCCCAGTGGTGCTTGAGTTTCCCAGGAAACAGACTCCCCGACAGAAATTTGTGTGTAGGAGTATTTATTTATTTATTTATTTATTTATTTATCTATTTGTTTTTGCTTTTTTTTTTAATTCCTCTGGGATGGTCATCTGTGAAAGTGAAGAATTCAGGCCAGGGCAAAGGGAGGACTTGAATTGTGATACAGTCCAGCAGACCCCTTACCTGATCTCCCAGGAGCTCTCAAACTTGGTGCTGAGGGATGTCTTTCTGTATACTATTCCCATTGGTTAATAAATAAGCTGCTTTGGCCTATGGCAAGGCATCTTAGAGGCAGGCAGGAAATCCAAGGCGAGAGACAGGAAAGAGAAAGACAGAGTCTAGAGATGCCAGCCTGCTGCCCAAGCAACAGTGTACCAGCAGACCGGTAAGCCACGGAACACGTGGCAAAACATAGATTAATAGAAATGGGTTAATTTAAGATATAAGAGATAACTAACAAGAGGCCTGCCATAGACCATACAGTTGGTAAATAACATTAAGCCTCGGAGTGATTATTTTCTAAGTGGCTGTGGGACTGAGGGGCCGGGCAGGACCAGAGAAAGCTTTCGACTACAGTTTAGGGAGGGTCCCTCAGAGTTTCCCTGAATGTACCAAGGGGTTTCAGAACTTTTTAGTTACAGTCTTACTTACTTTAACTGTTTTCATGACCAAAGCAACTTAAGAGAGAAGGCATTTGCTCTGGCTCACAGATAGAGGGAAATCCATCACCAGGTGAATGTCTGGGAGGCTGGAGCTTGAGACAGTTGGTTACATTGTATCTGTCATCGGCAACAGAAAACAATGATTGCTTATCTAGTTCACCTTTTCTTTATTCAGTCCAGGACCCAAGTACATAGAACGGTGCCACCAGAATTGGATCTTCTCAATTGATAAGCAGATAAATCCAAGGTTTGCTCAAAATCTAACCTAATCTATATAACTCCTCAGAGGCATGCCTTGGAAGCTTGTCTCTGGGTGATTTTAGATCCCATCAAGTTGTCAATCAATATTAACTGTCACTTCACATCTAGTCCTTATTAAACACAGATTGACTCAAAGAAGACACATGTCCCATACAAGGTAACTTCCTTGGGCTGAGGACAATTCCTGGTCGGGGATGCAGCTAAAAGTGGTCAGCCACCAGCTTTCCTGACCTAAAAGCATTGCCATTTGCAGTCTATGCCCCTCCCCCGGATTCTCATAACAACACGATCTGGTCGGTTTACAGATTGAGTAAGAGATTAAGATTCAGAAACATTAAATAAACTAGCATAAAAGCAGAGACGAAGCTCAAGTCCTGGTCTATCCCTCCAGATCTTTCTTTGTACCATGCTGGATCACTGCGGAGGAGAAAACGCATTTTCAGCAGAAGCAAGCTATCCGGGAGCCTGGCTGGAGACTACCAGTTGTAGTTGTTTTATTTTATTTTTCCCCCCACTTTCTTCTTTTACATGTGTATGTGTGGATGTGTATGCATACGTTTGTGTGTGCATGTGTACATATGTGTGAGCATGCCAGAGGTCAGTGTTCTGGTAGAAGCTCTGACACCTGAGTCTCTGGCATCCATACACCCAGAGAGTCTGGGATGGTTAGGGGCAAGCCCCACCTCTCTCTCCCCCCAGACCCTGCCTCCCTCAGAGAGCCCACCAAGGTCAGCTCTTCCCCCGGGGGCTGCTCAAGACCATGCCTACAGGTTACTTAAGGCCTGGTAGCCATGTGACTCCTCCCCTACCTTTCCAAGAGTCACCCAGGATTGCTTTGTTCTGTTCATTAGTCCCGGATTTATTAATTCGGTTTGACTGGCTTATTACATCAGTGGCAGCGTGTAGAAGTAACCAACCATCTTATTAAATAAGAAACACAGAGCCAATGGAAAGATAAAAGCCCAAGAGGTCAGAGCTAAGAGCCTTACCCGCCTGCTGCCAGCTAGCCTCTTCCGCCAAGAGACCTCTCCGGAAAAAGGGAGCTACTTCCTGTCTGTTCGTCTTTAAATAGAGTTCTGTTCTGCCTTCTCATTGGTCGTAAACCCAACTACGTGACTGCCTCGTCACTGCCTGTCTGTACAGACCTCCAGACACACATTGGAGCGTGTGTCTCCAATGCTGGCTGTATCCTTGAACACACAGAGATCTACCTAGCTCTGCCTACCAAGTGCTGGGATTAAAGGCGTGCACATCCTTCAGCAAATCCTACCGGCATGTACCACCACAACCGGCTTTCACTATGGCTTGCTAATAGCTCTGACCCCTAGGCAACTTTATTTATTAACATACAAATAAAATCACATTTCAGTACAAATAAAATACCACTATAGCAGCGGCTACCCAGTAACCAGGGATTCAAAACAGTCAACATCTGACATCTTCCTCTATTGCTTCCGACCTTATTTTTTGAGACAGGGTACCACAGAACCTGGAGCTTGACAATTTGTCAAGACCAGCTGGCTGGAAGCCCCAGGCATCCTTCTGTTTCTGCTTCACTGTTTCTGTGATTGTGGATATATGCTGCCCGCTGAGCTTTTCACAAGGGTTGAGGATTGAACTCAGGTCCGAGAGCTTGCACAGTAAACACTTTACCAACTAAGCTGTCTTCCCAGTCTGGGTCTGCCAGTTCTAAACTTTTGAGGTGGTTCAGCTTATCTGATTTCGCTAGAATTTGGGGCAATGAAGTTCATCTAGTGAGGCCATTTGTGAAGATGGGTGAACTGGCGTGGGGGGGCACCAAGCTGTGTGTGGAGCCTAGTGCCAGATATGACTTGTTGTATCAGTTACTTTCCTTGTTGCTGAGACAAAACACCTGGAAGAGTAGCTTCAGGAAGGAAGGGGATGTTTTGGCTCACAGTGGGCGCACAGCCCATCATGGCAGGGGAAGGCGGGGCAGCAGGAGCTTGAAGCAGCTGGTCACATGGCGTCTGCAGTCAGGAAGCAGAGAGTGCTGAAGAATGGTGATCAACTCACTTTTTCTTTTGTTACTTAGTCTGAATCTCCAGTCCATGGTGCGCACCACCCACCAGGGTCTTCCTGTCTTAATTAACATAATCTGCATCGTCCCTCACAGACATGCCCTGATGTCTGTCTCCTAGGTGACCCTGTCGCGTTGACAACCAGTATTAACCATGACACCTGCTGACAGAAGGAACCGGTGACTACCCTCATTGAAGTTCCCTCCCAGGGTCTGGAAGGCAGCCAGAGTGCTGGCCGAGATGTAAGTTCTCTCAGTAAAATGTGTTTCAACGATGCTCGGAACACAGGCGAGAGGCGGGGCCCTTCCTACAGCTGCGGTAGTGGACCAGCAAGCGCCAACAAAAGCAAGTGGCAGCTGCAGTCCACGGTCCACTTCCTGGTCACCAGTGTCAATCAGAAGTGGCACTAGCAGCAGGTGCTCTGACCTCCAGCTGGCAGCTGTCTTGACTGACCTTGAAAAGCAAAAGATCAGGCGTCGCCCCCCAACCTAACTTCAGCAGAACACCTCCCCACCCCCACCCCCCCACCTCCGCTTCCCCAATGTCTCCTCTTCCAGCCCTTCCAAACACTTAGCCAGCTCTTCCTTTCTTGAATCCGTCTTTCTGATGGGGACACTTGGAATTGGGGTTTCTTTTTACTGCGCTGAGTGTGAGACGGAGCCCCCAGTGAGAAGCCAGTCAGGGCTTGCTCTTGCTTTCTAGACATACACATGAACTAACTGGGGAGGAAATGTTTTTCTCCCAGAGAGCAACACAATAATGAACACAAAACAAACCGAATCCCTGAATGCTGAGATCGGACCCCAGGGAAACAAGTGTTACCCATTCATAAAGCAGGTGAGCTTGAAGCCTTGTCTTGGTGTACAGGTTGTAACGCCCACCCTGTACAACCACAGCACTTGGTCCCGGTGTAGCCATACCCTGCCCAACATCCTGATGTCATAGAGGCACACACATGAAATTGCATCAGAATATTATTTCCCTCGGTATTGATAAGATGCTTTTTCTACAGAAGTAAGATGCATGACAGTTCGTGACCACTGACCACTAGCCACATGCCAGTCAAAGTTGGAGGCATCAGAAGCAATGTATGCAAAAGAAGAACACATTATAAACTAAAATTCCTACTCCCAAGAAATGCTAACAAAAAACCAAAACAGTGGACTTGTGTAAATTAAGTCACTTGAGTTTGTGGCCATCAAAATAAAAAAGACATTGGACTTCTAAAGTGCTGGAATTTTTGAAGACTGTCTTTTTCTTTTTTTTCTTTTTTTAAAGAGTTGTATTGTATTTATACTATGCTATTAATATGAGACTTTGAGGAGGTGGCATGGAAATTTATGGCTCAAATTGATGTGTTTGTGTTTCAAGTTGGCAAGGGATGGACTGTGCTGGTTAGCTTAACTGTAAACTTGCCACAACCTATGCTCCCCTGGGAAGAGTCTTTGTCTAGATCAGGTTGGCTTGTGGACATGTCTGTGGGGGGATTGTCTTGGTCATTAATTAACCTGGGAAAACTCAGCCTATTGAGGGCAGCACCATTCCCTAGGCAGGGACTCCTGAACAGTCCACGAAAGGAGAAAGCTAGCTGAGAACAAGCAGAAAGGATGCGTTTACTCTCTTTGCTCTTGTCTGTGAATGTGATGTGTCTGTTTTCAGTGCTGACCTTTAGTTCCCCACAACGATAGGCTATACCCTGCTATCATAAGCCAAAGGTCCCTCCCCACAAAAGACTTTTCAAACGAAGGTGTCATGTATAGAGGGCAAGGCTCAAACTGGACAACCTACCTGCAAACACAGAATCTGCCACCCGGAAGCTGTGATGAAGCCATCAGTTAAATGACTCCCAAAGGAAGAAAGGATTAAAGTGACGTAGAGGGACACCCACTCTGACAAGATTCACTGTGATGCCTACCTTCTACTTTGGGTCTCTTTCTATGTTCCAGGCAACAGCTGCTCCCACTTTACAGTTGTGGGTACAATGGATCCTAGTAAATCCCGTGTAATGGATGCATTCATGGGCTCCATCCTTTTAACAATCTTCTTAATTAGGGTGCTGTCCTTTTAAGCAAAGCATTTACACAAGTTACTTTATTGCATTTGAATTCAAAATTAGCTTCAATAGACTTAATATAATTTTATGGGCTCTTTAAAAATTGCTGTACAAGGAAGGGAATTTATTTTATCATCATTATGGAGTTAGTCCTGTGGATACTGAACAGCCGTTGGTGCAGAAGCCTAGGAAATGCTCTGAAGAAGGTAGGACCTTACACATGTGGTTGATGGTTGTGGTTTTGCTGGTCTTGCCTTTATTATTATAGCCTGATTCTGAGAGCCTCGACTTTTTTATCTGAAAGATGAGGCCAGGATCTTCCTTGCCTCAAAGCAATTGTGAACACCACCAAGTGAAATATCCTCCATGAAATGGCTTTACCAGACATATAGAACTGTGTGTGTTCCTGGGTTTTTTTTCTCGTCCTATAGAAGCCTCAGTCCTCACACCCATCTGGAAATGGTGCTGGTGTGTGGAGTTTAGAAACAGTGGGATAGACTCAGCCTTTGGGGGTGCATGGATGATAGTTCAGATGGCTTTGCAAAGGTGGGGCCCATGCAGAGGTGAGCACCCAGGCACTTGGGAGTATGGGAAGAGGACCAGAAACAACAGAGGGCAAAGATGGGGTTGCTGTGGACAATCCTACCTGGGTCTCCTCTTCATTATACCAAGTTGTTCTCCAGGCCTCCACCCATTCAGTCTCATCAGAAACCTCACTGTTACTCGCATTAGAGTTCAAACAAACAGTTCCTGCCTTTCGGTAATGCCAATGCTCTGGAATATCATCTGTGCTCTGGAGTGCTAGGATTCCATTTTTGGGGGTCAATATGTAAATCCCCCTTTGAACATGGGTGAAATGGACCTTGACTGACACCGGGTGTCCCCTGTCCACACACAGCACAGTTAGACATGTCCTCATCTGTGTCGTTTCTAGATTTGAAAGACAAAGATTAATGAAGTAGGGCACAGTATCTTCTGAATAACGCCATATTGTTCCAATGCACGTCTGTTATCAGTCTTCACCACTGTGTATCATAGCACCATAAACCATATCATATGACCATATGACATATGACCATACATCATAGTCACAGGCAAGAAAGACGGCTCGGTGGGGAAAGGCAAATGGAAGACCTGACTTTGGTTCCCTGAAATGTCCTAAAACTCTGATATGGTAGCATGCCTTTGTAATCCCAGTGTTCCTAGAGTTACACGGGAGATGGAGACAGGAGAACTGACTGGAAGCTCGTAGCCTGGAGTGGGACAAAGTGGGACAAAGTGGCAGAAACAACAAGAGAGACCCTTCCTCAACCATGGAAGAAGGTGAGAACCAGTTTCCCAAAGTTGTCCTCTCGGGCTGGCAGGATGGCTCGTCTGGTAAAGGTGCTTGCCACTTAGTCTGATAACATGAACTCAGTCCCTGCGCCCCACATGGTCGAGGGAGAAAACAGACCAACAAAATATATCTTCTGACCTCCACATGTCCACTGCGTGTGCCCACGTCCGTGTAGATACTCACACACACAAACCTACTCATACGCAAAGTAAGTGACAGAGCGCGGTAGCTCTTTTCTGATTTCCCATATGGGTTGCAGCAGGGGCATCCTCACACCCACACACCATACACATACACACTCAAAAATAATAATATTTAAGATCATGCGGTGAATGTGGTTGGCTACCTGCATAAAAGTATGAGGCCCTGGGTTCCATCTCATGGACAAAATAAATGGCAATAAATCCATGTGTCAAGCCCAGATGTTCTACTTTCTTCTTAGAGATATGTCAAAGTTTCATTCCACTTGAAAGTGTATAGACTTGGAGGTGATAGCTGATGGTCAAAAAGAGTCATAGACTATAGGTTTGAACCAGATCTTCTTAACACACAGTACCTGGGTTAAGTTTGAACAAGTTTTACACTATCTGCTGGGGCCTCAGTTTGCCAAAGTCTTAAAATGGAGATAACATCTGCTTCACAAGGCGAACATCAAAGATTAAAGATAATGCATGATAAGAAAGCTTTAGAAAGATTAATGGCAGGGCCTTATTCCATTGATTTTTGTCTCACAGACATGGACACATGTCCTTATTTATTGGCATCTCATTGACAATAGAACACCTTGACTACACTCTTAGCTCAAATACTGACTGGCTAATGTCTTTTCTGTAGATCAAGGGGGGTTGGCAGACATTCTTTGTTTTTTGGGTTTTCGTCCCCTCCTCACCAACTCTAACATTTAATTTAATAGTGGCCATGCCCTTCTTGGCTGACCTCTCAATTAAAGATCAAAACAGAGTCATGTGCCAATTTTAACTCCATCTAACAGCTGTCTGGATAATGAAGCTTTTATATCACCTAATATGGCCCTGAGAATCCCTGCCACAAGAAGGGTAAAGTGAAATATGGTCTGGTTTTGCTCCTCTGTGTGACTGGCGGAAGTGTGCATGGCTAGCGTCAAGTGTGGAGACAACTGCTTTTCCACATCAGCCCTCCCAACTTGGAAGGTCGTTTGCCAGTGTAAGCCAAAGCTCCATACAGAGGCATTTCCTTTAATGCAGCTCAGAGGGAAGAAATGTTCAACTCCGAAGAAAACAGCACGAAAACCTATATTGTATGGGATGGAATCAGCCACTGTTTAATGTTTGAGGGAGGCAAACACCACTCTTCCTCACCCATGTTCTGACTGAGAACTAGTTGAGAGATGAAAGAATGGATTAAGGCTGGTAGAGAATCGTTATTACGATAATGTCTATATTAAGAGCATGGCTTCTGGCACTGTATGGATGATGCCTGTCATCTCTGACTTGGGAAGCTGAAGACAAGGAATTGATTACTTGAGCCCTAAAGTTCAAAACCAGCCGAGGTATCATAGTGAGACTTCCTCTCTCATCTCAAATGGAGGAGAAGGAAGAGGAAGAAGGAGATGAAGGAAGAGAGGAGGAGGAAGAGGAA
>CABHPQ010173429.1:0-40248 GCA_902168405.1 Peromyscus aztecus
CACTTAAAACAGAATATCATCAAATTTAAATAAATCCATTAGTTTTGAGGAGGCAAAGTACAGCTGATTCTACATAAGAAGTTTCTTGCGTTTTCCTAGCCTTCCTTGGGAACATTCAGGAAGATCTCTGGGTCTGTAGCTGGAGGCATTTGTACGGACAGCAGAGAATGCAAAGAAGGGGACACAGGCTGCCTAACTTTCCAATTCAACACTACGTTAGAGCATGGAATAGTTATTTAGAATAAGATGCCCAGAGAGAACGCAGGCATAGTTACCAATATATATATATATTCTGTCAATGTCAGCCAGTACACCTCAGCAGACCCCAACACCTCCTCATTGCTGTGTGAGGCAAACTTTTGCCAAGAATTTCTGTATTATACTGGTCTTCATTATGATGCTCCAAGAAACTGGTATTTTATTCTCCCTAATTTTAATGCTAAAAGAAAGAATATAAAACCTTAAGGTGATTAATAAATTTTGCTTAAAAAATAAGTATTCTAGAATGAATCTTTTTCCAGAAGAAAGGATACACTACATTTTAGGGAGCATTGTGGAAATATTTATATGCAACTTAAAACCAGAAGCCAGGGAATGTATATGTAAGAGCAGTGACCATTTCTGATGGCCAAACCGACCAAAATGGACACAGTAGCAAATGCCACAGGTGTAAACAAGGCTACTGTCTGCCTCCCTGCTCAGGTAGGAATCCTCAAGTTCTTATAAAACAATTTAACTGTTTCACACGAAAAAGAAATCAGGCCCAGGAGGAACCTAAGAAACTTGGCACAGATCACAGAGTCAGTGGTAAAGGGGGTCAACTGACCTGATTATTGCAAAACCTCAAAAATGTGGTATCAACTTACTGTTTCTCAAAGGGTGAAAATGAGATTATTACTATGAATAACCATAAGTGCTTTGCTATCAGTGACTTTTTCTAGGTTTGTTCAGTTTTATTCTCCAGCACTCCTAGAAAAATCAGTCCAAGAAACAAAACGAAAACCCAAGTAATCAAAATCAGATTTTTATTCACATATTCTAAAGGAGAAGTGCACTACTTAATAAGAGTGAATTGATTTCTATATCTTTGAAAAAATAATTATCATCTCTTGGTGGGAGCAAAAAGAAAAATTAGTCACAATGTTCCCACTCATTTTTACCAGTGACCAACTCCTTCCAGCCTGCTCTGCCTAAGCCATTCTTCTCTGTCAGTTCCTTGTGGTATCTACAGCTAATGTTCTTTCCTGGAACGTGGGCTAATACTTGATGTTACAACCAAGTGTGTCCTCCAATTTCCTTCTAGAATTTCCCATCTTTCCATTAGAAAGTGACCCGAGCATAGAAGGAACTTGTGCTCACCACTTCTCAAGTTTCTGAGCTTCCCCAGAAAGGGCTTAGAAAGTGTCACAAAATCAAACAAGCCTCAGATCGGTGTCTACTTTTAATCTAGTAACTTGTCACTGGATTTTGTCTAGAGATTCACTGGTCTAAGCTACAGCCTACTTCACTGGTGTCTTCTAAAACAAATATAATTTCATGCTGCCCATAGAAATCCACATCTGCCCTTGAACTGCCTGCCATTTACTAGGACTTTATAAACATCCAAAATGTGTCTACTGAGGAAATCATATGACAGTTATAACCTAAAAATGATAAATTTAATATGTGATAGAAAGTGTAGATATTAAATATATGTTAGGACTATGCTAACCGCTCCCTTTAAAACTGACATGGAAAAATACCTGTAAAGTGGATTTAAAAATCATGTCCAAGGCTTCTCTCATGTATCACTGAGGAATATAAAACTCTCATGATTACAGTTGGTTTTGTGTGTCTCCCCCCTAACTTACGTAATAGAACACGCTGAAATGAATGCTCTAAGAAAGTAAGTACTCTTTGAGTTTCAAAGCATTCACAAGAAAAGAAATATTTTTTAAAAAGAAATATTTTCAGTATGAATATTCACATGTGTGCATGCAAAATTTTAAATTCTTTTAACCAGTCCTCATATTCAGTGTTGAAAACTTATAAATCATAGTCATTCCCTGCCCTAAACCGGGGCAGAACAAATCCAGGAATGCTTGGAGTGTTATTGCATTTTACCACAAGAGGGCGCTAGAGAATTCTGATCGCTTCCAAGGTCTATAAAACCCTTTAAATGCTACTTTATAGACATTCAATTACAACAGGCCATAATACATTAAGGCATTAAAAGATACATATATCGCAGCATATGCCACAGCACACGCTGCAAGAGTGTGCTCTCCAGATGATCACCAGCGCCAACATCAAACCAATGCTCAGGCTTCTTCTAGTGCTTAATGTAAGATTTTATTCTCTCCCCCCCCTTTCCAAAAGGCAGCTCTCTTGGTGAGGTGATCCCCTTGGAATAGAAAAATATCACGGCATGTGATAAATGCCTAGTGACTGGAGGGTATGGCAGGGCAGAGGCGGGTAAGGACTACTAGAACTGAAATTTATGCAGTTTGGAAAAGAGAAGACTCTAGGGATAAATGTTCGCCGTCTTTAAGACCTTCTAAAGGTAACACTAGAAATGAATTAGGGGAATTACTCAGTCTCAGAAGATGGTATAGATAAGAGCAATGGCCTGAAACCAAGGAAGGAAAAGTTTAGGTTAGACATGAAGGATAAATTACCAATAATAGTTGGGCGGGAAAGATGTCCTGCAAAGGAAGGATCCAAACCATAATGGCTATATTTGATAATTAATTAAATGAGATATTAGTAAGAATGATGTGAATTCATTAGATGGGCTAGATTAGGTAACTCAGACACTTTTCACCCTGAGCGCTTGGGCATTCACAAATGTCTTCCAGGGACGACAATGGTCATCAGCAGACGGGAGGGGTCATGGCAGCAGTTAGTCCTGTGCTAATAAAATAAAATCCAAGGCTTCGTTGTGAAATGACATAATTATAAGAGTGAGCCTACATTTCAGGGCATTCTATGAAAAGATGCTATGCCATGTAAGGTACGGGCTAACCATTTACAAAAAACAAAAACAAAAAACATTTCAGCAAATTGTATAGAGACTTCTCTAAGTGGAAATGTTCCATGAATGAACATTTCCCCCTAAAAATCCCAATCTTTTACAAGCCAGAGATTCTATTCTATGTAATCTTTGTTTCTTATTGGTGTGTCTGGGCTCAAAGCCCTTAGGGTACAACATTTTTTTAAAAATAGGCCGTTATTAAAGTCCGGAAGGGGACAGAGTTTGTGAATCCAACAATCTTTGCCGAGTCTACCATGATATTCTGGTCAAACCAGAGCTTCAACACTAGTGAGCCTCTCTCTCTCTCTCTCTCTCTCTCTGCTAGAGATCAAACTCAGGGTTTTTTCACGTTCTAGACTGAAAAAGCTCCACCCCTGAGCTCTATGCCCAGCCCAAAGAATTTTTGTATTTACTTGAACATTAGGTCAAGAGAATTTATGGCTAACAGGAAAGCAAAGATTGCCAAAGAATGAAGAGTTAAATGTGTGTGTGTGTGTGTGTGTGTGCTCACGCACGCATATGTATGTATGCATATATTTGACCTTAGGCAGTGGTTTTTGTGAATAGTAGACTTTGAAGTGAAAATGGTCAACATTTTTGGAACTTGAGGAAGGACAGTCTAGTCGTTAAGATAACATGAGGGTTTTCGAATTTTAAACACGGTTGCCATGAGCACAGTAACAAACCCTGGAGTGCTGAAACTGTCTCTGCAAATCAGAAGCTACGTTGAACTATGCCACATTCATGGAATCTAAGAACAAGGTAATTCAGCATGGCGTACACGGTTTTCCAATCAACGGCATGTGGAGACATAACCCTTCCCCACCTCTCACTGGTGTCTAAACAACCACGCACACACAATGCAGTAGCTACGGAAACCCTATGCGTTTGCCACCAACTGGACTGACCAGTGGCGTCCTCAGTAGCTGTTTACTGTAGGAGGAAGTGATCACTGCTCAACTCATTACTTGTTGATGAGTTTAGGATTTGGAGAGAAAAAAAAATACTCCAGGCATTATATAAACAATCTCATCTGCCAAGTCACTCTTGAAAATCAGCCATTTGCACTTAAAGGCTGTCACTGTTTTCCTACTAATTGGAAGGGAAGTTCAATAAATGTTTGACCTTTCTGGAAAAGACTTCCAAAGCCACTTTGGCCAGAAGTCAAGTATTCCTTTCACTTTCTTCCAAAATATTGCAGGACCCACCAACTGGCCCTTGCTGTGGCCTCTGCCCCTCACCACCAGCACCTGACTATATGGCATACACTGGGGAAATTTCAAGTCCCTCCTTTCAGCAAGGTGACTGGCTCCCTACAGAAAGGACTTACAGCTTTCTTCCCTTCTGGATCCTGTGTGCTAAGCCTGTATCTGAATAAGGGTGTTTGATAAGAAATATTCAATAACAAACCCTTCATTGGTAGTATATTAAAATCTATAAAATGGACAAAAGGCCCCGAAAGATAACTAATTAGCCCAATGTCAAATCAATTCAGGGATTTACTGTATTTTATCCACAGTTCTGTTAGCATTTATAGAGGCTTTGAGAATGTTTATAAAATACACCATCCTGAGTCATTATGGGAAAAGGTTATGAACATGTAAATGAAAGATGTGTGTATCTGAAGAACTTCACTAAATCTTAAAAGGTTTAGCTTAAGAGCCAGGGTCAGGCCTGCAAGACCATTTGAGCATCACCCTGAAGAGCATGCTGGGAATGCCCACGGGTGAGGAGAGAATGGACACAGACAGGCCAAGCCCACAGACGTGAATGTGGTCCAGCATTGCCTCTGTCACGTGCCATCTGTGGGAGTGGGGACTTCTTTAAAATCAGGTTTCCTCTTTGGTAAAACTACACTCCGTTAGGTGATTGCCAAGCACCTTCAGGGTCTAAAAAGCCGTGATCTCATGTAGAAACTTAGATTACATTTGCAAGTTTCTGTTTTGTTTTTGTTTTCCAGTAGAAGCAGTGGAAGACGACCCAGAACTCGCAGGATGAGAGTGTGTACCAGGCCCTGAGGAAGACGACCCAGGACCGGCAGGATGAGAGTGTGTACTGGGCCCTGAGGAAGGTTAGAGTTTAAACAGGCACCCGCAGCTGGATACGCTGGGATAGAGAATGAAAAATGGGTTGTTCATAGACAGATAATTGTTATTGTTTTTTAATTCTTCACGAAACATGTATAATCTGTGGTAATCATTTGTTCACGTTATATAAATTACTGTCAACTTTGAAGCCCCGTTTGTCATCTTCATCTGTGATTTATACCAGACTACAGAAACGACATGATGCCTTAGATCTAATAAGACATTTGTCTTCATGAAGAGGGCCACTATGATCGTGAGTGACAGCTTACTTACCCTTATCACAGCTAACTCAACACTGAGGCCTTAATTCCTCTCAGCGATCTAAAATCAGAAGAACTCACCTGAAGCCAACAGAAACTTGTTCAGAAATCCACCATGGTCATCAGACAGTGCTTTACTAGAGAATGTGTTCTTGGGTCCCCAGATCATAATCAGATAAATGACGTTTATGTTCCTCTCCAGTGAGAGCCCCAAACACACATGCACATCGCTTCTATTCGTGTTGAATGGAGCCATGTGCCTTTATTCAAGAAAAAGACATCTTCTAGCTAACAACAAAGATGAACGCAATTGTCTAGAGAATAAAATGAAAATGTGATAACTGTTTATTTGAATGTATGGATGCATGCATGTGGATTTACTTACAGACACATAAGGGGAGCCTATTTTGAGTCATTTTCAACTAGCTTCATAGTATAGGATAAAAAAGTACAAAACTCTAAATATGTTCACACAGTTCATGTGATTTACACACACACACACACACACACACACACACACACACACACACGGGGGGGGGGAGAGAGAGAGAGAGAGAGAGAGAGAGAGAGAGAGAGAGAGAGAGAGAGGAGAGCGCTAACTCCATCAAGGGAAAGGGAATAGTTAACTCTTTCCAGCCTGTCCTTACTTCCCATCTACTCAGGTGCTGTTCATCCTGAGGTATTGAGTATTATTAGCACTGGGGAGCCGATGACGGAATCTACGATAAGTTCCTCCCATTTCAGGTAAAGTATCTCTGCACACATTTTCCTCCCAAGCTATGGACAGATTTCACCTAAGAATTATCCTGATCAATGGGGTCATTTGCCTCTAATCCCTGCTCCATTAATTCACATACCTCAGTAAACCTTATGGAGTGCTGTTTATTTACTCTATGAGCTTGTATCATTCCCACACTAAAGCTGGTCTTTACTATTTCGCAATGACAGAGATATGAAACTGGCCGGTGGGAAGACATTTTTCATACTCACCGAGTACAAAGTCTGTGGGGGGAGGGATGGCAATATTGGCTTAGCCAGTGGAAGAGACTACATGGAGAAGAGAAAGTAGATGCTCAAAAGGTAGGCTTCAGCCCGTTCAGGTTCTGATGATTAGAGTTCTTTCTAGAACTATAATTTCAAAACTGTGGAACAAAATAGAAAAAGGAATAGATCTACAGCTGTAATTGGAGATCTTAGCATAACCTTCTCGGCAGATAGAAGAAAAGTTAGGCCACCAAAGAGCCAAAGAATACCCTTTCTACACATAAAAACAGGAAGAGTATATTCAACCAGTACTTGAAGAGAACATACAGCATGGAAACACAAAATAGTAACTACCAGGCTACAAGGAAAGTCTCATGACACATGAAGAATCGAAACAATGTAGCCTGTGATCTTAGACTACAATGTAATAAAATTAGAATTTAATCGTGAGATAGTAGAATTAAAAAAAAATCCTAGAACCCACAACAAAACAAGTCAAATAAAAATCAGAAGAAAAGGGACTGGAGAGATGGTTCAGTGGTTAAGAGCTCACACTGAACTCGCTGAGGACCTGAGTTCAGTTCAGTCCAGCCAGCATCCTTGTCTGGTGACTCACAACTGCCAGTGACTCTGGCTCCAGGGAATCTGACGCCCTCTTCTGGCCTCCACAGGCACCTGCACTCACATGCACACACCAGCCCCGCCTCCATATATTAAAAAATATATTTTTATTTCTTTATTATATATTAAAAATCATAACAAAAGCACCATAGATGCTTCTAAATAACATACAAGTTTAGTGATAATTTCCTAACGGAAATTATAGCACACAGAATGGAACTGTGAGTTATAATGAGGGCAGTACATGTTGAATTCTGTGGGATACTTGTAAAGCTGTAGTTACAGGGCAAAATTCAGCTCTGGATACTTTATTTACAAGTTAACACTATATTAATGGGACAAAGCAATAAAGAGAATGAGTTGAAAAGCCCAAAGAACAGGTAGCTACAGGATCCAGTGGGACTTTAGTTCCCCACATGGACTTGATGTGGCCATCCATGGCCAAATCACTTGCCTTCTCTAAACTGCACTTCTTTACCTGGAAAATGGAGGTGACAGTTCGTCCCCCTCTGAGCTGGTTTGAGAACTAAATGAGCTGACCCAGAAGACGGTCCCTTATCACATCTTCCAACATGACTATCAGACCCAGACTCCATGACTATCAGACCCAGACTCCATGACTATCAGACCCAGACTCCATGACTATCAGACCCAGACTCCATGACTATCACACCCAGACTCCATGACTATCACACTCAGACTCCATGACTATCAGATCCAGACTCCATGACTATCACACCCAGACTCCATGACTATCACACCTAGACTCCATGACTATCACACCCAGACTCCATGACTATGACACCCAGACTCCATGACTGTCAGACCCAGACTCAATGGCTATCACACTCAGACTCCATGACTATCACACCCAGACTCCATGACTGACTATCACACCCAGACTCCATGACTATCACACCCAGACTCCATGACTGACTATCACACCCAGACTCCATGACTATCACACCCAGACTCCATGACTATCACACCCAGACTCCATGACTCTAACTTTGGCACAGCAAACTGTAGCACAAACTTGTATTTCATCCCTCAAATTTTAGTTAATACATTAAAACTTTATTTTCCTTCTTTGCAGCAACACATCCACATGGGTGGGTAGACAAAGGTCACAGTCTTTTTGTTTTGTTTTGTTTTGTTTTGAAACAGGGTCTCTTATATTGAGTCCAGGCTGGCCTCAAACCCCTTATGCGGTTAACTTCTGAGCCTCCCGTCTCTATCTCCCAGATTTGAGATTATCTGAGATTACAGATGTTTGCCACCATATCCAGCTCTAAATCTTTGTTTTCATTTCACAATACCAAAATAGTTTGAAATATATTCAGTTCTAATGTCTTTTTTCCATGATTGAAAAATAAAAAGTACTAGAAAACTAACTCAGTGGTAAAATACTTGTCTAGAATCTGTAGGGCCTGAGGTTTAATTCCCAGCACTGGGAAATAATAATAATAATAACAATAAAATTAAAGCCCAGAGTAACTAACAAAAAGCAGGTCTATGGTTGTGTATAATCTTTTTTATTTCTAGAATCCAGAGCTTTACGCGTGCTTGGCAAGTGCCCTCAATTCCTAAGACTGTTGTTCTCAGTCATAAATCCCAAAGTGACTTATATTCAGAACTTAGATGAAAACAGAGAAATTTAAAACTAAGAAACGCTGAAAGCAACTCCACTAAAATCCAATTCTACAACAGTCTTTATACTTTTAAATGTGCTTTTCAAAAAAAGCATGGAGTTGAAAATGCCCGCTATTGCTCCTTGACCAAATTTGCAGTTTGCTATAAATCAACTATGTAGTAACTTTATCATTAAGTTTTTGTGGCTATCCATTGTTCTTCTCCAAGAGTGTTGCAGATCTTTGCATTCCCAACTTGTTTCTCACTCAGCAAGAACTTTCTCTGACCTTCCAACAGTCCTGGGTAAAATTAGCTGCAAACACATTCTCACTTTTTTACAGATATATGTGTCTAACATCTTTGTTTAATTAGAATACAATCATATATAGTAAACAACACACTATTGCAGATTTCTTATTTCTTTTAAAACAATTCATTTGTTTCTTCTTCCAGAAGGAGTCACTGTCTCCTGTTGATAGCACAAGCACTTTGCCTAATCCGTCTTTGAAAGACGGTGTACACAGGACTTCTTCCTTCTCCTAATGAGGGAGGTTTTATAGATGCATTCGAATCCACTCTAAATTTTAGACACTAAAATAAATTAGATACTGGGGCTCGCGGGTGACGGGTTTTTGTTCAGTTACTGTATTCGGTGTTTCCTAACTTCCTTTTTTGTTCAGGTGCCATATTCAATGTCTTCTTCCCTTCCCGATAGAAGAAACTACGCTTTCAGTTCAGAAATCTAAACATCAGTCTGTGTTAGCAAGTCTTCATTCCCAGGGGCAGAGCTATGTTCTGTGAGCATCTCTCCACAGGATATAGCCTGCCAGGGACTGCAGAGGAAAACGGAATTGTAATCAGGTAGCAATATACTCTCAACTCTATGCATGGTTTAGTCTATAACTTGGTATTTTCTCTCCATCTCCCCACCCCGTCTCTCAGTCTCTCTCTTAGTCTCAGTCTCTCTCTCTCTCTCCCTCCCTCCCCTGTACACCTGGCCAGAATTCCATGCTCTTCTGGGTCTCTTTGTAGTTTCCACAAAGGCATGATCCAAACACGACATGCACCACAGTTACTGCCTCTTATCAGCAAAGCAGTGGGCAGACTGTGTGTCCTTTAATAATTCGAAGTTAAGAATGCTCTTCTGACTTGGGAGAAGTGGAAGAAAACAGGGCTAAAACATCTTGACGGTTTCTAATACAGATAAAATCCAAAAGCTTAAACTAACCGTCACCACAGAGCAGGTTAAACCTATTTTCTTCCCAAAGCATCGCTGTGGTGATCCTGCCAGCAAATGGAGTCACTGGCTTGGCACCTGCTCACCTGCTGGTTTGTCTGTTTAGCAAGAGTGCGTCTCCCAGGGAGACAGCGAGCACGTGAGGAAAGGAACTGTCTGTCTTTGCACTGCTCATCTTGCTGACCTTCACGTGGTGCCTTAGAATCTCTAAATAAGTATTGTTAAATAGATGGCGCAAAGCATCAGCGGCCCCTATAACGCTCAACCCAGTCAGAGCATCAGAGTTTACCCCAAGCTCTAACCTCCCTATGGTCCTCTCTCTAATTTCACAGGAAACTTTACATCTTTAACTCTCAGGAGAGGGCAGCATCTGTCTTGCCTGCTACACACCAAGAGCGCTTGTTCTGTTCTTGATTCAAGGCTTTGCAGAAACTCAAACATGGTGTCATGCTATACTCAAGTCTCTAACACACATTCATCCATCTGTCCCCATCTTTACCATCAGCTGAGTCCTGTGCGGATTTTCTACCTTTCATGCACAGACAAGGAAGACAAAAAAATCTTGGAAGTAAGAAATTAATATTGCTAATATAATTAACTGCCCTTTGGGGAAACTCCCTTTTTAATACTGAATTTTACTTGTAGCATTGTCTATGTGTGTGAGTGCGTACCACGCATGTGGGGGTGCCTGGGGAGGCAGAGGAGAGCATCAGATCTCCTGGAGCTGGATTGCAGGGGTTGTTCATCACTCGACATGGATGCTGGGAACCAAACTTGGGTCCTCAGGATGAGCAGCAAGTACTCTTAACTGCTGCACCATCTCTCCAGGCTCTCATTTTGAAAGTGTTTATGGAACTGAATTTTCCACGTTGGAATTTCCCACATATTAGTATACTTCCTTTAACACGGTTTGTTTCCAGGGCTGGGAATCCAGCCATGGTCTCACCCATGCTACCTAAGCAAGGGCTCTGCCATGAACTATACTCCAACACACTTGTGAAATTCAACTTCTTTAACAAAAATATTTGTGTTTATGCAGCGTGTATGTGTTTGTGTGTATACACATGTGCACACAGGTGACCACTTGCATGTATCAGCTGCATGCACATGCATGTGAAGGCCAGAGGTTGACACTGAGCGCTTTTCTCAGCCGCTCCTTTGCCTTATTTTTTGAGCCGTGGTCCCTCAGTGAACCCGGAGGTCACTGATTTGGCAAGACCAGATGTCAGAAAGCCCCAGGGATCTTCCTGGTTCTACCCCCAACCACAGGGATTACAGGTGTGGACTGCACCCTGATGTAGGTGCTGGATGTCTCAACTCAGGTCCGCAGGCTTACCCACCACATACTTTCCCAAGTGAGCCATGCCCCCAGTTCCTAAAGGAAGCATTTTAAGTGTTAAGTGTACTGCTTATATAATCTGAGCCAAAGTATCTGGGAGATAGACCCATCCTTGGGGATGTCTTAGACAGGGCAGGGGTAACAACAGTACGGTGGGTTAGCAAAGGAGCGTCTAGAACCAACACGCACAGGTTCAAATCACGGCCCTAACACACAGCGGCGGTGTGATCAGGTAAGCCTGTAAAATGAGGGTAGTGTGCTAACACGTACCGCTCAGGGCTTCTGTGAGGGTTAAATAGTATATCCAAGGTGCTTAGAACATAAATTCAAGACACACAGGAAATGCTCAGTAAATGCCAGCTTTAAGCATTTTGATTTATCCAGGGAGAGAATATGAGCAATCTCTCTCTAGGATACAAGTAAGTCCCAGATTGCTGTGGTTTTGTTTTATAAATTTCTGTACAAATTTTACTTAAAGATCTTATGTATTTTTTGTCTATTATTCTATTTATTTATTTTTATTTATTTTTTAAATTACACTCATGATATTCATTAATTACTCATGATATTCATTAATTACACTCATGATATTAATTATTCTATTTATTTTTAGGAGTTCTCTTTTGTATGTTTGTTTTGCTGTCTTAAGGATCAAAACCAGGGCCTTGCATATACGTTAGGCAAGTAGTCTACCACTGAGTTACCCCACTAACCTCTGGGTTCTATTTTTCATAGTTCAAGTTAGCTTCCGATTCTTACCTTAGTGTCACATTCTAGTCAATGCCTTTTCAATTCTCTTCCTCCTCCCCTTCCCCCTCTTCCTCCTCTTCCTCCCCTTCCTCTTCTTCCTTCTCTTCCTCCCCTTCTCCTTTCTTCTCATATCTTTTCCCTCCTTCTCCTCTTCCTTCTCCAACCTCTTCTCCTCATTTTTTGTTTTTCTGAAACAGAATCTTGCTATAGCCCAGGCTGGCCTAGAACTCAAGATCCTCCTGCCTCACCCTCCCAACACATGTGTGCTATCACATTCAGCTCACGGTACCCGTTCTAACATGAAGCTTTACGGAGGCCTGAGAAACCAAAACACTGTAATACAAATTCGTAAGGATAAGGGTTTCCCCCATTGAGGGCCTCAGGGCCACTCCCAAGAATAAGAAACCTAAGTGTTAACTCAGAAATCATTGGCATCTATTTCTACTTCGAGGTCTTTCTGGCTTACTTATTGAGTTCTCAGTTGTATTTTGGAAAGCTGGAAATACCAAATAAGTGACCTATGAATTAATGAGGCACCATTGTTCTGATTCTGTCAAGCATTAGATTAATCGAAACCAAATGAAATGTTAGTTTCTTTATGTTTTGCACTGTTAATTTTCTGCAATTATTAATCAGCTACCAAGGTAATTATTAAGCGTTCAGCCCAAACAGTTTTTAGTGCAATTCCTGCTCCAGTATGGATCTTACCAACTTTGAACACCTAGGTATCACTTCCTTTGCTAGCATACAAAGCTAGCATACAAAGCTAGCATATGAAGCCCAAGCAAGATAAAAATATTCCTAGGCAATTTGATCTGCCGCTCTGAGGCGGAAGTCATCAATTCAACGAAGGAGAAAAATAAGACTCATCAAAAAGGCTACATGAAAGAGCAAATGATGAATAGGTAAAGAGAGGGGAAAATAGGGACTGTACATTCTTGAAATTTAGAGGAAAAAGAAACAGAAGACTACAGATTCATAGAGAAACAGGGAATAATTCACCAACTTTATTCCCAGCCCCTAAGAATAATAAGCATCCAATTTACTATTTGGTTCAGGAACATCTTCACCCTTTCCTCCCACTGGAAAGGCATGAGAGGGTTTGATAAGGACACTGTGCACATCGAGATGATCAAACCTTCTGCTCCTGTGGCTGGATGCCAGGAGAACACAGCAAACTCCCACCCTCGGGAAATCTAAGCCTGCACCGGAAGCTGGCAGCCACCAGGCCGCAATCTCTACACTAACAGATCTAAAAATTCATGGATATTTTTGCATTTCATGTTACCTACCATTACATATTTTTAAAATGTCTTAACAGTGAAATTCTTTAACTCCTCCTAGTTACAAAAATTCAAATAAAATGGACGCTGCAGGGAAATGTGCACCGAGTTCACGTGCCTTTTCCTTGAAGCAGAGGTGTATGAGCATGGGTGAAATAATTTGGTATAATAGGCTCAAAGGTCTCAAATATCTCTCAATAAATTAATAACCCAATTGTCTGTGAGTGCAAATTCCAACTCTTAGGCACCTCAGTGAAGCCAAGAGACCGGAAGGATGGAAAACCTAGGTGGGCCCTCATAGCTTGTGAGCTACTGTTCTTAGAAAGAGATCATTAATGGCGTCTTCCTGCTCCAACATGGAGTTAGCGTTGCCCTAAATACATTCAGTTTGGGAGGTTGGATTACCCAAGAGGACCAGCACCGAAACAAAGCAAGGAGTTGTTCTTTGCAAACCGGTGATCACCAACACAGAAAACCATGGCTGGATACAAAATAACAGCCGGCAAAGGCGGCCAGGGGAAAGGCAATAAGGCCCAGAAAGGCGACTCACCCTCATCCTGATAATCTGACCAAAAGGATGCATCTGATGTGAGGGCTGGGCCGTGAGTCCCGCTCAGATTGTCATCAGAGCTGTCCTGGCCAAGGTCTCCTCCTGAGGGTTGAGAAAGAAAATCAGGTCATCCCGTGGACATCTTGATGCACATATTTACAGGTGTCTTCTGGCACTTGTAAAATGGATGCATCTCTTACCTGATGTGCATATCCGAAACCCTTAGCACATGAGAACCAGAGAAAGAACTTCAAGAACCAACTTACCTGTGTGCAAAAATTTCCCCTCTACCACCTCTCTGTAGCACTAAGCAACTGGTAGCATGGAGTGGAAGACCTTTCACCACAAAAGAGCAATTTTTCTGTCACATTTAAAATGAAAACATAGCTGTATAAATTTGTTTTCATATATTCTACATCTCCATGAATTACAACCTTTACCCCAAAGGCCTCTTTCTCTTTCCGTTTCTAAATGAAACAGAAAGAAAGACACAAAGGCTAATCTTCTCCACATAATATAATGTAGCAAGGTCAATATTCTCTCTCTCTCCCTGAAAAATAAGAGCAGTAAACAGAGAGAACCCAGACTCTGCTGGATTCTATGCCTATTTAAATCACTACTTGTTTTGCAACCTTAATAAAGTTCTCTCTTGTAATTCTAGTTTACAGCCCGCAACCAACCTCTCAGGAATTCTAAAAGCCGGAGGAAGGTAATATTTGTTCTGCAAATGACTTTGATAAAAGGTAATGTATATACAATACTGAATTATGCAATTAAAACATTGCTAATCCCTTTTGGGTGTTTTCGGCCTATGTTGAATTGTATTTTGTAGAAGTGGCCAATGCTATTACGATGCTTTAAAAGGTTCAGGCGGAAGATGTTAGCTCACTCAGAAACCGGAAGAAAATGAAAGCATTGTAAATTGCTTTCCTTAAAAATCCCCCAAACAGAGGTACAGACTGCTGATAAAAAGCACACCGACAGCTGCTTGGTTCATTTCACAAACATGAAAACGGGTTTTTTCAACTCAATTTAATATTATCTCAGATACTAATTTCCAAAGGAAATCACCAGTGCTAATCTCAGTAAACGCTGTAGTGTTTTTGGCCCAGAATTCCAACCAGGGAGCGGTGAAACCGAACAGCCTGCATAGACTCTGCATTGCCTCACTTTAAAGGTTTATTTCCTAAAATTAAACTACAAGGACAAGGAGGATATAAAATGATAAAGGGGGAGGGGGGAAGAGGGAATGGCTGTGGTCTTCTCTTTCCACAAACCAGACTTGTCTTCAAATGCCCGGTGGTAGGTAGATGCCCGAGACTGCCCGGAACACTTGCAGGCACAGGGCTTTAAAATAAACTGTAGCATTTATTGTAGAAAAAATTCTTTTACCTGATGCAACTGTGAGCAACTAAAGCCAGAAGAAACATGCTTTGAGCATAAAAAGCGTCCCTGTGCGCTTGCTATCCAATAAAAGTCTCAGATACCGGACAGAGGGTTAAAACACTCAAATTTTATGCTGTGGCAGAGCCTCTGAAATGACATTATCAACGAGGACACAGAGGAACTGTCGGGCTCGAAACCTGAGCGTGAGCTGCAAAGATAAAAGGAATGTTCATTTTGGAGGCAAATCAGAAACCTTTTTTTAAAAGAAAGTACTGTGTGTTCCAAGCAAAATTGAACACTTCTGGGACATGCCGAACTTCACTGGTCAACCATCATTCTAGATTGAGCTTTCTGCTTGCTTCATATACCTGGTAGAAGCACTCCCGAGAGCAAGAACCCACTCCTGTCCAGTCTAACATCTAAAAAAAATATATGTGATGATTAGAGGGAATTTTTGTTTTCGTTTTTGTATTTTTAAAGAGTTTTTGAAATTTTAAAATAAACTGTTTTTTGTTTTTTGTTCTTGTTTTTGAGGCAGGGTCTCTCTATATAGCCCTGGCTGTCCTGGAACTCGCGTGTGTAGACCAGGTTGGCCTCGAACTCATAGAGCTCCTCCTGCCTCTGCCCCCCAAATTCTGGGACACCACTGCCCATCCTTGGAATAAGCTTCACATGTGCTGTGAAGTTAGCCTTCACCCAGCTTTCCCTGATGTCAGCTTCTTCCATGAGGGAACTCTGTCTGCCAAACCAACGAATCAATCCCGGCGCATTCAGGCTTAATTTATACTTCCTGAAAATTTCCACTAATGCCTTTATTTCTGTTCCAAGATCTAGTCCAGCATGCAGATTGCATTCACAGCTCCCTTGTGTAAAAATTTCACCCCAAACACCTGCCTAGAGTTGACTGGATTTAGTCACCTCAGAAGTAAAGTCCCTTCCACGGGATTGCGGTGGCGTCTGAACAGTTGCACAAGGTGGATTTCAACTCCACTGTGCTCGGTGCCCCTGTGCGCCTCCTCCGCCCACCCCCCCCCCCAACTCCACATGCAGCAAGGAAGGATTATAATGCAACACTTCCAATGGAGTCTAGGTCGGCACTACAGATGGCTGTGGTGGAAAAACATGCCTTACACTTAAGTGCAATTAGTTCCCGATGATGAAGATGTCATAAGTGTTTTTTACGGTCATATCCAGTGGCCCACCTCCCCTGGGCTCATATCGAATCTAGCCCATCACGCTGCGTAAATAGATGCTTCTGTGTCGTTAAAATGATTACAACTAGTTGAGATGCACGGGTGGAAAGTTTTATAGAAGAACTGACAATTACCATGGTCATTCTGGGTCGGCTGAAGTTAAAAGGTATAGTTTTTCCTTAAAGCAAGCCACACATGTTCTCTGGATTCATCCGCAGCTCTCACAGTCCCTGTTCCAAGTGGCCACAACTAGAGTCCAGTGGGATCAGACATAAATGATCACAAGCTACAGTGACAGACGTTTCCACTCAGCAACTGAACAATTAGGGGTTTGAACTCCATCTGCTTAGAGCGGCTTTCTCACAAGCAAGGCCCTCTGCCACTGGAGACACACTTCCCACTGCAACTCACTCAGAATCAATATATTTCTCTACAGATATACATTCGAACGCACTATATCTCCATTAATCACAGCCACTGGCTTCAGTCCCTTTCTTTGTATTTCTAAACAAGATCTAGGGGAACTCTATCAGGGCTTCACCTGCTATTAGCTGGTAATTTGTTCCTCGATCTTGAGTGTCATAAGAATTGGGCGCTCTATATGCTCCTTAGTATATTCAATGGCGGGCTCTCCATTGAGTACTGCGCTGAGGGGCCCATCGCGGAGGTGATTCTCTTTTATTCTTTTCTGAGAGTCAAACCCAATTTCATTCATACTTCATAGATTGATAAGTTGGGAATTTCTGGGGTTGGAGCAGAAAGATAAAAGAGCTTAGTGTCCGGTGTAAGGCAATTATTTGTCAGGGATTCTGTGTTCTTTGTTTTTATTCTCTGTGTTTTCACCACCAGCTAATGAGCTTCCCCCTTAATTCGGAAACAGTAGGTTGGCCATTAAAAGTTGGCTTTTGCAGCTGTTGCCTCTCCATAAACTTTATGGAGAAGTGAATTAAACTGCTAAAAACTTTCATTTACTAATTCGGTTCCAAATAGAATAGGAGAGAAACGAACCACGATGTTCCCCTTGTAATTCTGGACAGTCTACTATTTAGGGACAAAGACAGAGCATGGTGACAATTTTACCAAAGAGATGAAAAGAGACAGAAAGCAGGTTGGACTTTTTTAAAATGCAATGAAATGTAAGAAGAAATAACATATGAAACATAAATGCATGTTTTCTGTTCAATATGTAAAGACTCATTCGTTTCCTCGTGTCGGAAGAAGTCACCACCGACTATTTCTCTTCAAGTTAATTGTGAGTGTGTTGTTATAAAATCCATTGTCAACTGGAAGCAACTGTGTGTGCTGCATGCTTAGAAACTTCCTGGGCTTTTTCTATGACTTAGCTACATTTCTTTGGATAATATACAGAAATAGAAGCTAGTGTGAAATTGTAATTTTTTTTCTGCTACTGCTATTGACATTAGAAGACAACACAGGACTTCCTACTCCATTCAATCTTTAAGAACCCACGAGGCATGTGGCTCCCTCTTCAAACTAATAAATCCTCACTAAAATGCTATAAATAAAGTTTCCTGATCCAAATCCAGTTAGTTTTCATGCTTGGCAGCATTAATATGGCCAGCTCTTCACAGACCAAACTAGCACTAATACAGTTCCCAAAGCTGAACTGCGGTAGGATCATCAAAATGGCAGCTTATCACTCCTGATTATAACCATTCACCTAAGTCACTGCATCTAAGGAAAAATTTGGACACAGCTGTGACCAGGTACACGAAATGTTATTCCCATGTGAATATATTACCAAGCACATCTACGACACCACAGCTGCAAGGGAGCGAGGGGGTCTGTCAATACTTGCGTTATAAATTACACGCCATTTTGCACAAACTCGCACATTAGAAAATGTATGGTGTTTCCCACAGAACATCTGAGAGGCTTCACCGACTTCTAAATATCCATTTGGACTTGGGTGGTTAGTTCTTACGATTAATCCACGTACAGTGAAGGTCTCAAATTCTTCTCTGTTCCATACAGTCTGACTTCTTGCCCATCTTTCTCTTCTTCCTCCATCTACCCATAACTCAATGTGTAAATATCCCCCCCCACCCTTCCAAGGTCATGGCAGTGAGTATAATAGTACCAAATGTCATTAAATCTGCAGAATGAATGAGAGGCCAGGTGAAGACAGTTTCCATTTGTCATCCTTTTTAAAAGTTGCTCCAACTAGGTCTTCAGTGGACAGGTTATTGGAGCTTAAGTTCTGAACTCAAGTTCTCTCTCTTAAGGACACTGCTTTCTAATTCCATGACCAGGCTAAGAATAGCATTGTTGGAGTTGCAGTGTAAATAATAGGAAACAGAAGCAAATTGACCCCGAAGAACAGTCACTACAAAACACCTGTGACTCCAGGAACCCAAAGGACAGCACAGCTTAATAATATTCTCAAATGAACCACATCAGGCAGCAGGAAACTGGAGAGGCAAAGGCCCATGGAAGCCTGCTGCTTAAGACGTACTTCCTCAGCAGGCCCCTCCCCCGCTTTTTACGAAAATGGTCCTTTGTGGTGCAGTTTCTCATTTTAGCCAGTAGGGTGAGCTGCAGTGTGTATCATCATCCCAGTTCTCGAAAAAAGGAAAGGAAGAAGTTGGGGGTGGAGGGGGAGATGAGGCAGAGACACAGAGAGGCACAGAGACAGACAGACACACACACCACAGTATTCTTCTGCTCCTTCCTCCCTTCACTCCTGGAAAATGCTGAGATCTTTAACCCTGCTTATGTTTTGCATAAAGGTACAACTCCTAGACATTAGCAAACTGGAGAGCTGGTAGCAACAGATCCAACGAGACAATTTCATATGTGACAACACACACTTCAGAGAGCAAACTGTCTTTTACAGACTGTCATCGACGGTGCCAGCTTTACACTAACACATTCCATCTATCACTGTTATTCTCGCTGGAACCAAAATGGAACCTGCTGAGTTGGAATATTTTCAATAGTAATGAGATCTTGACAGAATTCAAAAACGTGTGAAGCTGCATCTGATGGTACGCAGATAAATATGCTGTAAGACAAATGCATTGATCAGCAGCAGCCAGGCAACTATAACCTAGAATTATTGGTCTGCAGTTCTGTTTCCTTTGGACCACGCCACTCTCTGCCCTCTTCTCTCATTGTAAGCTATCCAACTTCATTTCGGTATGTTTTGATGTGCCGGAGACAGTCAGCTACAATACTAAGTAGACTAGCTTGCTGGATTCTTACTGGATACAGGCTCTGGGTCAAGGCTCTTCATTTACTATCTCAGGAAATCCTCAGTATAACCCGAGGATATGTTACTGTCCCAAAGATGCTGATGAAGATGCTGTAGTGTTGAAATGAAACAACAACTTACCCAAAGCCACAGAAGTGACCAGAAGTGCCAGAGTCAGGCTTCGACCCCACCCACCCTGACTCCTAAGCCCTAGTCCACCTGCTCCAAGGCCGCACGCTTTATCAACCATGATCACATGATCATCATCCAAAGACAAAGCAGTCAAAGGAACAGCAGCCAGCAACTTGAGTTTACGGTATCAACAAAAATACAAATTGTTGTTATTAGTGGTAATAGAAGCAATTCCACTCCATGTGGAGCTGGGAACTGACAAAGCCACACACATGACCAGGAAGTGGCCTCATTCACAATTCAAATTTATTGTTATAAATTTGTTATTGTTGGGATGACTTTCAAAATATCATTTTTAGCAAGGGTTTCATGCTCACCAGCTTTTAACTCTCCAAGTTTAGTCAGGTCGATCTGTTAATTTTTTTTTTTTTTTTTATGGTGAATCCTGGGTGTTTTGACCCTGCATCACAGAAAATGAGCTCAAATGGTGCAGACCTAAGTGTAGCTTAGACCTGGCATTTCCCTTTCTGGTATCATCATGCTTTAAGCACCATAGTAGGACAATTCTTTGAAAACATAGAAATCCACACGAACATAGTAATTTTGTTACTGTTAGCCCACCTCACTGTCTTTTCCCATCATCCCCTTTTCTTTCTTCCAAACTAACTGCAGCAGGGTCTTAGTGCCCATTTGTAATCCCGGTTCATTCTAGGGTCTGTTAGTCTCCATGACTTAGTGAAAATGCTTGAAACTACCAGGCTAGTTTGATTTCCAGTGTCTTTTGCTACAGAAGAATGAGATCGCTGGAGAGATGGAGCTTGCTACTCCTGCAGGGGAACTGAGTTTGGTTCCCAGAGCCCACATGGTGGCTTACAACTTCCTGTACCTCCAGTTTCTGTGGCTCCTGCATGCACATGGTACACATAAATGCATGCAGGCTCATACACATGTATATAAATAATAAATTAATTGCTTTTAAAAATGAGACACTATTTTCAATAGGCTACTGCTTGATCTACGGAAAGTTTTATGACAGCCCGAGGGATAAAGATAAACCAATACACAGTAAAAGGTGGATTGTAAGATTCCCGGGTCTGAAAATGTAAAGCAACTTTTGACGTACCGTGAAGAGGTGAGTTAGCTCTGTGAGTACTGTGGACCTCCAGGAACCACCAAGGCTGTAGTGGAAAAGTGACCAGATCCTGCCTCCCACGGCCCTGCCAAGATCGAACAGAGATCCCTGTCCACGCGTGCCACAGCATCCATGTACAGTCTTTAACAACCCACGCCTCTCAGTGACATCATCATCCATTCAATGCTCAGTCTCTTGAGCCGGAAGTTTCATATGGAATGTCTCCCCATTTTCCCCTTTTTATTGCAGCATCGTTAACACAGGCAAAGCATATAAATCTTAAGGGTAAGATGCATCACTTGGATATTATGCAGCCAGAAGGTTTCTGGTAAAGAAAAGGATATTCCATTGTCCTCTCCCTTAAGAGTTAATACAAATGGGCTGTCAGTCACCTAGACAGGAAAGCACCCATAGGAGCCCATCTATTCTAGAGATTTTAGAAACTAATATAAGGCCTCAACCCTACACAAAGAACCACAGGCAACTAAGGAACGCTTCGAGTGGGAGAAATGGTGTTCTTCAAGGGAAGAGCACGCCAGCTGGTTAGCCAGCACCAAACGGTCAGCCCTGAGAACACACGTATGAGTACACTGTAAGACCGAGAAGGCTGTGTTTAGGAACATATATGCATGTACATGTATGCATATAACAACAATTAATGAAAAAAGAGAACACGAATTTGAAAAAGAGCAAAGGGGTAGATGGGAGGGTTTGGAGGGAGGAGAAGGAAGGGAGAGTATATTACAATATAATTTCAAAAATAAAAGGAAATCTATTACTACTACTAATGATGATAATATAAAACCTAACTAAAAAGCTGGGTTTGAACAACAGTCTCTCTGGCCATTGCTCATTCTCACTCTGTGAATGTGTCCCACTTTACTTCATAATAAACTCCACTTATCTTTTACATTAAAAAAATAATTAAATCTTTTTTAATGGACCAGGTAAAGGCATTTGCCACCGAGCTTGATAATCTGACTTTGATCCCTGGGACCCACATGTTGGAAGGGAAGAACTGACTCACACAAGTTGTCCTTTAACCTCTCCATACACACACACACACACACACACACACTCACACTCACACTCACACAGAGAGAGGGGGTAGGAGGGAGGGAGAGAGAGAGAGGAAATAAAGGCGTAATTTAAAACATTTAAGTTTAGGAAGATATGATTGATTGATTGATTGATTGATTGATGATTGATTGATTGAGACATAACCCCATCATGCAGCCCAGGCTGGCTTAGAACATTTCCTCTCCTGCCTCAGCCTCCTCGGCCCTGGGACTGAGGTGGGAGCACTCTGTCTGGAAAACATCCTTTTGGAGATGAATTATGATCAGTAACCTCTTCAAGCAGCAAGTGTGTATTCCACTCAGATCAGCTGACAAAGGTAAAGAGGGTTCGCAGGACTGCTTTCCCTCTCTTGACCTCAGGAGAGTCAGCAGTGACTGCAAGTTTGATTTTACGCATCATATAAATCACCTTGCCCATAGCATAGAGGTCCTTTTCCCCTGTTAGTGACTCTGCGGCCACCCTGGTTGTGAGCCTCCTGACGGGCGGGTGCACGGGGAACCAAAGTCTGGTCCTCTGGAAGGGCATCCCAGTACTCTTAATGGCTGAGCCATCTTTCTAGCACCAAGCTAGATTTTGTTGTTGTTTTGTGCCTCAATATTATCTACTCCAGAATACACATTTAGGAAGAAATAAACATCTTGGAAAATATCGACTTCAAAAAGAAAAAAAAAAAGATGGGGGCTGGAGAGATGGCTCAGCAGTTAAGAGCACTGGATGCTCTTCCAGAGGACCTGGGTTCAATTCCCAGTACCCACATGGCTGCTCATTATAGTCTTTAACTCTAGTTACATACGGGGATCTGATGTCTTCTTTTGGCCTCTGTGGGCTCCAGGCATGCACTGTTATGTCCACATACAGAAGTACACCTGATTTTCTCGGACAGTAAGTCAGTCACCAGACACTTAGTACACTAATTTTAAAGTGCGTGATTCCACTCAGAAACGGAGCCAGCAGATGAAGAACAGGAGACGTATTTGCAAAGGTATTAAAAGTAATCACGAACTTTGTGCGTACATCCGCTTCCTAAAAATCAAAAAAAAAAAAAAAAAAAAAAAATGCAGCAAGTGTGGAAAGGGAGGAAATGCCTGAAAGAAGTCAAGGCACAGAACTTCCTGTCAAGACCCTTGACACTAAAAGGTTGTCCAAAGCCAACGGCAGGAGTGTTAGTCCTGGGGACCTTTCCCTCATTAATCCCCTTGGGAAACACGCTGATTGAGTCCCCTTTAAATAGTAGCATAGGTTAGGATAGTCTACGTTTGTAACCAATGCTTATGTTTATAAAATAGCAGCATTCCAGGGAGAGTGGTAGAAAGACACTTAACAATAAATTACAAATATTGTAAATTCAGACTTTTTCTTACATTTGCAAACACATCATAAATTTGGATTGTGTTTCTTTGTATAAATCCTTCTCGGGGCTGTGCTAAAGCCTCTTGGCAGGAAGGCAAAGAGCATTTTCATAAATAGAACTTAGGAAAATCACTGTGCACTCCATTAATTCAAAAACACTTCTCAGGGACTTCAAAGGTAATCCTACCACCGCCCCCCTCCATGTAAAGACGGTGTCTCCTCGCTGCTTTCATGTTCTGCCTCTTGTAGCTGTCACAACTACATGTTTCAAGTATGTGGTGGTCAGGGATGAGAAGTGAAGCGGCATGCATGTTCTCATCCAACATGTCTCCAACGCTGTGTGAGCAACAAGCCTGCCAGTAGGTTTACCAGTAAGAACCATGTTGGCGCTGCCTGTGAATGTATACCTCATAGATGCATACACGTGGCTTAGAGGGTCCCAGGCAGGGGCCAGCTGGATCGGAGGAGTTTTATGGAAAGATAAGAAATACTTATTATCAAAGCCCCACACATGCATTTTCGTGCTCAACTCTACTTTGAGATACAAAAATACCCGTTGTCCCTTTAGAGTCCCACTTGCTACCACACGGCAAGCACTGTTTTTGAGTTATCATGTGATTAGAACTCTTAAGGACAGTGACGTCGATAATAGTGGGGCTGGAGGGAAGCGGAAATGGATGCTCCAAGAGGGTAAAACACTGGCCAGGTCTCACGGAGCTTTCAGGAAGAGCTGGGACTCCAATTCAAATCTGCTTCAAACTCATGTTCTTCCCCGTTTAAAACATGAACTCGGAATAAAACACACAAAGCAGTTCGTTGCTTGTGTGTTTTCGCATCTAGCTACGTGAACTTACCCAATAATCTGCTGGGCCTCATGACAGACATAAAGTAACCTCATTTTTTAGTAAACCTCGACAGGATTCTTTTTGGCAGTTCTGGGGATTGAACCCAGAGCCTTAGCCACACTAGACAAGCACTCTACATCCCAGCCCAAGAATTTTAAACCTGTGCAAAAGCAGCAACACACACACACACACTATAAAAGTGGAAAGAGTTATTCTCTGGCTTTCACCCATGTGGTGGCACATGCATGCCCACATTTATACACACACACACAATAATACATAAATAAACCTTTTTGAAAATATTATTTTATTTTATTGTATGGTATGGGTGTTTGCCTGCATGTATGTCTGTGTATCGCGTACATATGTGTATGGCCTGATGTAAGCAGAAGCCAGAAGAGGGTGTAGTTTCCCCTGGACTAGAATTAAAGATGGCTTTGAGGAAGCATGTGGGTGCTGGGGATCAAATGCCAGGCTTTGGAAAAGCGGCTAGTGCTCTTAACCACTGAGTCATCTTTGCAACCCCTAGAAGTAATTTCAAAATAATATAAAAATAGTCCACGGACAAATTCCTAATTCTCGCAGAGATGCCACTCTTTTACACTTTGTCTGACTTGGATAAAGGTAAAACTCACACATTTGTTGACAAACCACTTACATCTTTTAAAATCTATAGTTGATGTCACTTCACTTTTGTTAGCGCTGGTCTGGTCTTGGTCTTCTGAGACAGGGACACACTATGTAACCCTGACTGACCTTGAATTCCTGAGATGGACCAAGCTGGCCTTGAATTTGAGGCAATTCTCCTGCTTCTGCCTCCTGAGTCCTGGGATTCCAGGCATGAGCTAGCGTGCTGGGCTTTTTCAATGTGGCTTTCTAATTGCATTTTCTTTTTATACTTTGTACTATTTGCTTTTGTCAACCTATGTGTTTTTTAAAAATGAATTTACTTTGACATGAATATAGAATTCTCATTGGGAAATATGATTTTTAAAAAAATCTACTGACTAGACTTGGGTTCATACCAAAATGTACTAGAGAGACTGGAGAGATGGCTCCATGGTTAACGGTGCTTGATGTTTCTTTGAGAGGACCCGAGTTCAATTTGCAGCAACTAACTTAGGAGGCTCACAACTGCCCATAACTAGGGTATCTGACACCCTTTCTGGCTTCCATGGGCACTCACATATGTGTATGTATGCACACATGCACACACACACACACACACACACACACACACTCACTACACCTACAAAAACCAAATCTTTAAAATAAAATATACAGGTAATTTTCTCAGCACCAATATGGCTCGTCAAAGAATGTTCAAGATGGTATGTGATTTCACAGCCCATGTCTACAAACAGTCAAAATGTAAAGAAGCAACCACTGGATAAAATTATGACCTTGTTAGCCAGGCATGGTGGCATATGCCTATAATCCCAGGATTTGGGCGGTGGAGGCAGGAGGATCATGAATTCAAGGTTACACTCAACTACATAATGAGTTCAAGACTATCCTGGACTTTGAACAAAAAACAAAGAAAATAAATAAACAACAAATACATAAAATATGACTTATTATAAATATTTATAATAGTCTCACTGGCTTGCCTAAATTTTTTATTTAAATATTGTGACATTTGTTTTAGACTATGAGTCCCTAGTGGGAAATTCAGCTAATGGTCAAAAAATATTTTTGTGGCAATAAATTTTGAATTATATACACTCTATCTTCTACATGAAATTTTGATTTATTGAACTAAAACTGTCAATAATTAACTCATTTTACAAAAGGAGAAAGTGAAACAATATGAAGGGAGTTGGGTTGTGTGGTGACTTAAGATGATCTTGCCATCAAATCCGAAGGGCAAAACAGACTGTTATTTAGAAAGCCAATCAATATCAGCTTTTAGGTTCTGATGGCTTCAACACAAACAGTTCCACGGCAAACACCTCACAGTTTCCTCTGTAACTAAATGAAGATCTAAAATAGGAAAAAAATCACTTCTTTGTTATCGTTATCTATTTGTTTGTTTATTTTTGCTGGATACATACATAGTGCCAGGTTCTGGGTTCAGTCTGCATCATCATGTACACGATGATGATGATGATGATGATGATGAAGAAAAGCAAGAAGGAAAAGGAGGAGGGGGTCAGGAGGAGGGACACAAGAGTGGTTTTCAGAGTCAGCAAGACTTGTATTACTGAGGTTATCTGAAGTTCTACAACTAAGCCTTCTCATGGTGCTCAGTTAGTTATATTAACCTCATTAAGAGAATGCTTAGAGTTGGTGAGACGGCTTAGCAGGTAAGAGAGCTTGTGCCAAGCCTGATGACCCAAGTTCAACCCACAGAACCTACATAGTTCTAGGAGAGAACTAATTCCTGCAGGTTGTCCTCTGACCTCCACTGAGGCACATGTGTGTGCATACACACACACACACACACACACACACACACACACACAAATTAAAAAAAAATTAGTTCCATCATCACTCCACACTAAGTTCCTGGAAGCGTTAAGACCCAGTGAGACAGAGCACACAGAGCTAGTAAGACAGTAAGTGGTACTGGAAATGGACTGGTTTTTAAAAGGTCACGGTGCCAAACAATTCATAATGCATTCCATAAGTGGGATGCAAAACTCTGAGATTCTCTGAGAAGGCGAAAACCTCCGTGTCTCCTAAGTCGAGATAAGGAACACTCAGGATGCTGCCCCCACCATCCTCAACCAGAAGCATGACCGGTGACCGGCACGGCACACACCCGCTCCGAGGACTTGAAGTTTCAAAAACATTCCAACTTTGAACCTTTTACAAATGTGTTCTAATCTCAGCCTTTATTTTTAATTTTGCATACAGCTGTCTGGCGTGCCTTTCAGAATCGTGCCAGATGCTGGGTTCATCAAGAAAAGGCAGGAAAACAATGACTGGAAAGCAATTAGAAGAACCAAGGCTGCAGCGAGGCTCATATTAAAATGTGATAGCACTGTTCTGGTGGGAATTCCAACACGGCTCCACTTCTGACATTTCTCTGCTGCCAGACAGTCTGTGTGGAAGGACACTGTGATGGAGGATAGAATGCTGGAATTTATTTCTGGGGCAAATGAAGGATTAGCCAAGCTGGAACCCACCCAAGGATTTTATTATGGTCTTGGCCACAGCTCTGTTTGAACTGCAGGGTCCCATTGGCATAGACCGAAACTCAAGGAATAAAGGGATATTATTGCTCTGGTTCAGTAAAATAATCCAGCAGCCATTCAAGGCATGGCGCCTCTGGTTGCTGAAATAGCAGATCGGGGGGGCCCAGTGGGGTGAAGGTTAATTAAACACTCCACTGATTTTGCTCAGAAATGGCTAGTGCTGCTCTGTGGAGAGGCTTAGAAGACACAATGAAATCATCTACACATTCTTAATATAAAACTACTTATGGTCAAGGAGTACTCACCTTGGGGCTGAAAATCCCAACAGTACCTAAAACACAAGAGAAAAGAGTGGAGATCAGTCAAACTTGAATGTTTCAACTGTGGTTCATACACCATGTCTGGAGACCTAGTCCAAAAAAGCTAAACAGTCCATCATCAGCCTGAGTTTGACGTTGTTTAAGAAAAGCAAGTTGTCCTTGGTGTTTTCAAGATTCCTAATGACTTAAAAGCTGCATCAATTTGCTGCAGCAACTAAGCAAAGTGCCTTTTAAAACTGGGATGGAGGCTGAAGAGATGGCTCAGTGGTTAAGAGCACTGGCTGCTCTTCCAGAGGACCCAGGTTCAATTCCCAGAACCCACCTGGCAGCTCACACCTATCTGTAACTCCAGTTCCAGGGCTTCTGACACCCTCACACAGACATACATGCAGGCAAAACACCAATGATCATAAAATAAAAATAAGTTAAATAAAAAAAAAAACCCTGGGCATAACTAGGAAGGAAGCCCATGGTGGCTCACGGTTTGAGCAAGATGGTTCTTTATTGAGACACCTGTCTTGTGGATTACAGCACCATCAGCACCACTGGCCTGGGCAGCAAACACCAGTGACGCTCCTATTGTTAGAACGACCCAAAGTCCAGTACCAAGAATGCATCCTCAGCTGCGCTCACTGCTCAAGTGTACAGGTGAGGCCTGGACAGGTGAACCAGAGTTGTCTCACATCGTAGCAGCTGAGCCCAGAATGCAACAGGCCCATGACATCCACGGTTCCTTCTCCTCTCCCCTCACTTTGTGAAATGATGGGCAGAACCGACAACCCTTGAGGTCTGAAGTACTGGAGACCACGATGGAAAGGATGGCTTGTAAATCACATCTATGGAACCTGACTTGCTCCCTCCCGCCCTCCCCCCACCCCACCCCCACCCCCGCCCCCAGAAACAATGTCACTTACGGTGGTTATCCACAGAAGCCTACTTAGTGCCCTCACAGGAAACTCGCATTATTCCGTATTGATTTTCCTCCAGGGTCTGACCACTTTCTTCCTCTCGACTTGGCCCTTCCCATCAGCGTGTATGCTCTCATAATACGAAGCACACCCTCCCCTCGCCCCTTCAGTCTGTCCATCTCCAACCCCATTTTCTTCATGGCAGAGTGCTCTATTCAAACGCTGGCTCTCCTCACGTCTTCATGTCCATTCCCCCAGTATACTCCATCAGGCTCGTGATGACTACACCTTAATTCTTTGAACGGACCTGAAGCCTTCCACACCACTAAGTGGGATGAATGTTTTGCTATTCTCATCCTGGCCTCTTGGGAATTTGTATCTGAGGCTTTCTAGGAGGAAAAGTACATGTTTTTAATTGAATTCTTAATCAAACCAAGAGGGTCCATAACCACAGAAGGTTCAGGGAAAGGCCATACTTGGGTGGCAATGATGTCGCCCAGTGTCAGCATGACTAAAATTAGATTTGGCTGTATTAAGGGGGAGTATCAGCCTAAGATCTAGACTATTTCTCCACCATTCCTCACACTGTAGAAAACAGAGCAGTTAGAGGTCAGTGGGGAGGAAGCTGCTGTAAAACAGAGGCGGCTGGAGGGAAGTTATTAGAGAAGAAGAAGCAATCAGGGGAGCGGAAAGCTAGAGTTTGCTCCCCTAGACCCACGTCATCTGAGCACTGGGCGAAGAGACGTAAAGTAACGGGTTGGAGAGAGGGCAGAGGAAGGGCAGGGTGGCAGGAAAGGAGAGGTGTGAAGGAAGAGGTGGGAGCCAGCAGGCTTCTACATCCAGGAGAAGGGATGTCCATACGGACACGTGCACACTAGAACTGGCCTACATCTAATTCAGCTGTGTGTAACTGTAAAGCGGGTCAGACTCCACCTAGCACGGTTCAGCGGACCATTGCCCCAAACTCCTTCCTGTGAAACACAGTTGGATCACCTTCTTTTCTCATCACTGTGACAAAACACATAAGAAGAAGCAATAGGGGGCTGGAGAGACGGCTCAGTGGTTAAGAGCACTGACTGCTCTTCCAGAGGACCCGGGTTCAGTTCCCAGCACCCACATGGCAGCTTACAACTGTCTGTAACACCAGTTCCAGGGGACCCAAAACCCATGGCAAAACATTAATACACATAAAATAAAAATTAAAAAAAGAAGAAGCATTAAAGAAGGAAACATCTCTATTGGCTTATGCTTTACGGAAATACGGTACATCTTGGTGAGGGAGGACATAGATCCAGGCAGCAAGTGGGGGCAGAGGGTGGCTGGGGAAAGGGTGACCAATGAAAGGGTGGCTGGGGAAAGGGTGACCAATGAAAGGGTGGCTGGGGAAAGGGTGGCCGGTGAAAAAGGGTGGCTGTTGAAAAAGGGGGGCTGATAAAAGGGTGGCTGGTGGCACTGAGGCTGCAGTCAGAAAAGAGAGTTTAGCAGGAAATGGCCAGGGCTGTCATCTTCCAGGGATCGCTCCCTAGTGCCTCACTTCTGCGAGCCAGACCTCTTAAAGGTTCTTGTGACCTCCCAACAGTGTTAAAACACACGAGCCTGTGGAGGACATTTCCTGTTCACATCCGAGCAAGCAACCAAGCAGATCATGAGACAATGAACAGCCGTGCAGTTTCTGCCGCTTTCCGCCCTGTCTTGAAGCAGAGCTCCAGCACCCAATTCTTACCATTCCTCATCTTCTAACTAAACATACGGAGGAATCAGGGGGTTGGAGGCGGCTCAGCAGTTCAAAGCACTGGCCGCTCTTCCAGAGGACCTGGGTTTGATTCCCAGCACCCACATGGTGGCTCACAACGATCTATAACTTCAATTCCAAGGGATCAGATGCCCTCTTCTGGCCTCTGTGGGTATCAGGCGTGCATGTGGTACACAGACATACACACAGGCAAAACACACACACACACAAAATAAAATAAAGAAAGAAAGAAGGGTGGGCCAGGCGGTGGTGGCACACACCTTTAATCACAGCACTCGGGAGGCAGAGCCAGGCGGATCTTTGTGAGTTCGAGGCCAGCCTGGGCTACAGAGCGAGATCCAGGAAAGGCGCAAAGCTACACAGAGAAACCCTGTCTCAAAAAACCAAATAAATAAATAAATAAATAAGGGTGTAAACACACACACACACACACACACACACACACACACACACACACCTCTCTTTCCCAAATGTTAATGACAACAATAAAAAGAGCTTTACTAACCAATACTACTCTTATATTACTCTGTTTTGTTGGTCCGGAAGGAGTGGGGGATATCAAGCCAGGGAGCAGCAGTGTTTTAAAAGACTGACTCTGAGCCAATTATTAAATAAGTAAAACATGTTGTTGACGATCTCAGCCTTTTTCTGTGCCTCCTTCTCCCACTCTCCCCACCCCAACATCTATTTTCAGTTCCCTTCTCTGTCAAGTCCAGGTTTCTTGGTTTCTCTTGTTAGTCAAGAAGACAGGCCATATCATAAGTTCACATAGACTTAAGAGCACTGGCTGCTCTTCCAGAAGACCCTGGTTCAATTCCCAGCACCCACATAATGGCTCCCAACTGTCTATAACCACCATCCCAGGGGATCCAATGCCTTCTTCTGGCCTTTGCAGACACTGGACATGACCACATTGCACAGACATGCATGTAGGCAAAATACTCGTGCACATAACCTAATAAAACAATAAATTTAAATATTAAGCAGGGGTAACAACAAGAAGAAAAAGACGAGTAAGTTACAAGGCTCTAATTAATGTGTAGTGTGTGACTGTAGTCAGCAAAACTACATTAGATACCTGGAAGAGGTGAAGAGTAGGTCTGACTCATTCTCACAAGAAAGGCAACTTCAGGTGGGAGGTGGTGGATGTGCTAATTAAAATGTAACCATTTCACAATGTGTATGTAGCTATCAAATCATCTGCTTGCACATTTTAAATATATGCAATATCGATTATTAATTTCTATCTGGTGATGCTCATGTGTTGAACTTGGTGCGAGTGAACATCAGTTCCTCTCTTTTCTATTGAGTCTTTTCCTTTCTTCCTCCTCTAAGTTTTAATACAATAGTCTAAAGGAAGTTTGCTTTAAACACAGGAGCAAACACAGCAAAAACACACTACCCACAGAGGACATTTTGTTTTGGTTTGTTTTTAAGACTAGCCTCACATAGCCCAGGCTAGCCTCAAATTCCCAAAGATGACCTTCAGTTACTGATCCTCCCGCCTCCATTTCCTGGGTGTTGGGATTACAGGGTGTGAACCGCTATACCCAGGTTTCTGCTGCATTGAGGCGTCAAACCCAGGGCCTTGCTCATGTTAGGCGGGTACTCTACCAACTGAACTATATCCCCAGCCCCAGAGGGCACTTCTAAGAGGAAACTATAAAATATCAGCAATGTCAACTCTCAAGAAAGGGCCCCAGCTTATTCTCGGCTGGACACATTTGAGGTCTTCATCTCGTCTGGTTACACATATCCTGTGGCTGCAGAGTTCTGTGCTCTTCGGGAGGCAGTTAGTTAAATCCTACCAACACCTTCCAATTCTTACACTTCGCTCTAAAGACAATTCTCTTTAAGCCAGAGAGCACAACAAATCTGGAGGTAAGTGTTTTAAACCAAGGTACAAAGACTGCAAAAGAAGTAAGTGTACAGAAGGAAACACGTTATCAGTGTGCACACAGAGTTACAGTGCGCACACACACAGAGTTGATTCTAGCCCAAAAGCCTCCGAGAATTCCCGATCAGGCCTGTGAGGACAGATAACAAACACTTCTTTAATCTTCTCTTTGAACCTTCAGCTTCTGTAGGAAAGGGAAGCTATCACTCCTCTGCAACTGCCCCGCTCAGCCTCACCAGGTCCATGCAAATGGAATTCGGGACTGAAAACAAACTAGCACAGCGTGAGTGGAGAGAAGATGCTGGGCCGTATTGACAGCGATTATTTTCACATCCAATACAAACAAGCCCGTCTTCGTGTCTAGCTGGGCTGCAGAACAGTCTTTTCATTTTGCATGCAAAAATTAAAATGCATACATGGTTTGGGGCTGGAGAGGTGGCTCAGCAGTTAAGAACACTGGCTGATCTTCCAAAAGTTCCCTGTTTGATTCCCAGCACCCACATGGTGGCTCACAACAAACTGTCACTCCTGTCCCAGGGGATCCAACATCCTTTGGCCTCTGCTGGCCTTAGGCACGCAAGTGGGGCACAGACCTACATGTAAGCAAATCACTCATATGCATGTAAAGAAAATATATTTAAAGTACATGTATGGTAAAGTTTGCTATTCAGGATTTTTCACTTAAAGATATTGGCAACTGAACTTGAGCTTGAGGACAGGTACAGCAGATAAATAGAGCTCGTGGTGTTGAGAAAAAACAGAGCCCCAGCAGTAACCACAATGGTAGCAATGGTAATAAACAAGACAATGCTAAGAGCTGCTCCCTGGGTAGCTGGGACCTTTCCAAGCACTCCCACCCACTTTTCAACATTCTTCTTCTTCTGTTAAGCACATTTTAAAAAATGAAAACAAGGAAACCGAAGATGAAATAACTTGTCCGTGGTATTAACAAGGCAGACAGTTTCCAAGCCTAGGAACTGGAGCTTTCAGTTCCTCCACCCTCCAGCGCGTGCATGCGTGCGTGCGTGTGCGTGTGCGTGTGTGTGTGTGTTTGTCTATAGCCCAGGCTGACCTACACAGTTCACTATGTAGCCCAGGCTAGCCTTGAAGTTATGTAATGCTCTTGCCTATGTGGGATTACAGGTGTGCATCAGCACACCCAGCACAGCAATTGGTTTCTAAACAAACATTTTAATACGGAACTGTAAACATGTTCTTCTAAATTGCCACCTTAATTCATAGGATGCATTACTAGATTTCTGCCGAAAATGGAGCAATTGACTCCAAACCATTAGTTAGGGTCAGGGAGAAGCGGTCAGATTCTTGACCACAAACCAAGCAATAAACGTGATTATGGGGGAAAAGTACCAAGAGCTTTCATCTCTTGTCCAGGTAATTAGACAGATCCTGATGCAGGAGGTAGACAAATAACTCTAAGTACCCTAATATTGTTGGAACTACCTCAGAAGGAAAAGTAATTCCATTTTCTAATTATAATAAAAGAATGTACAAACTCAGTACTTATTGCATGCTAAGCATTAAGCTGTGAATACATTTCACATATTTTATTTAATCTTTATAGTAACCTTGGGAAGTCAGTGTATTATTAACTCCTTGTTTTAAAACTATACCTGCCCCCCGTTATGTGTGAGTGCGGGCATGTAGAGGTCAGAGGAAGTCTGGGGAGCCAGCTTACCTTTGTTTTAAGGCAGGTCTCTTGTTTTTCTCATTTTGTTGCAGACTCCAGACTAGCTGCCCTCAAGCTTCCAGGAAATTCCTGTCTCTATGCCCCATCTCCTTGTCAGAGGGCTGGGATTACAGATGTGTACACTGTATCCAGCTTTTGCTTGGGCTCCAGGCAGTCAAGTCCAGAGCGGCCAGCTTGTAGAGCGAGCACTAGTGCCCACAGCTGCCTCCCCCACCTCTAGTATCTCCATTTTACAGATGGAGGAAACAAGACTCGGGAAAGTCAAACACTTGACTCAGATGTCTCGGCTGAAGCTCTTAAATTGCACATCAGCTGCTTTCTTAGCGGCTACAATGTAAAAACAAATCCAGAGCTTAAGGGAAGTTACAACTACTTGTTCAGACGGCCAGTTAGTGTTACAGGCTGGTTAGACCACAGGTATTCAGAGTCCACAGCTGGTCTTCAGGGACCGAGAAACTCCATAAAAACTGATGAAAAGTAGTATACAGGTTCTCTGTTCCCTTGGAGAAAACTCCGTGGACTTCAGCTGGGTCAGTAACGCCTTCATCTCCCTGCAGCCATCAAAGTGGTAAGAAGACAGAGGAGATGGCCCGGCAGGTAAAACCAATGCTTACAAGCCTGGAAACCCCCAGATGAAGAAGTGCACATCTGTAATCCGGCATGCCTACAGCGAGACAGGAGATGAAGACAAGAGAATTGCCAGTTTTCAAGTGGGCTAGCCTTGGCTATGCTGCACAGTGAGAGAAACAATAAGAGTCTCTGTCTCCAAAACAAGACAGAAGGTAAGAATCAACTCCAGAAAGTTGTCTGCTGACCTTCACTCATCCACTGTGGCATGCCTCTGCCTACACACACACACACACACACACACACACACACACACACGAAAACAAAAAGAAAACCTAATAAATTTTTTAAATGATGAGATGCATGAGTTACACACAAACAGGACTATACTGACATTATAAAACTAGCAATCCAGAAAGGTCAACATCTGGGATGCTACAAATTTAGAACATCTAGATGATTAGCTTTTTGTAACTGCAGCATTAAAAATGTTATTTTACCTGGGACTTAATAGAAGGCATAGCATACCATTCCTGCCTTGATAAACCATCTGCTTGCTCAAATCTTTCTTAATGACTTAGGGATGTTCAAAATTGAATTTCCTTTTTGTAAGAGAGCGCCAGTCCTTTCGGAGTGCATACATAGGCTGTTTGAAATGCTCACTGTACGGGTTGCTCCTTGACTCCATTAGAGCATCTCTTTTGTAGGATGACGTCCATCCACACAGACCACTAAGACTACCACTGACCGAAGTGTTGCTCTGTTATCAGGAATGGACTCTTAGGATCCAAGTGGACACCTAGTTGAGCTGTGCTTCAATGGCAAGTTGGTAAGACTAACAAAGCCCCTTGCAATTGACCTTGAGCAATGAGCCATATGGTGAAGACTGATTTCATGCCCAAGAAAATGGCGTTGCTGAACAGTGCTAAAGTCTGGGCATCCCATTTGTTTCCTTAAGCTCTTCCTCACTCGGAAAGGTGCCCTTTGAGTTCTCTGTCTGCTGTTAGTGTCCCAGAACCAGTGCAGAAAGAACGAGCCAGTGGCAGAGGGTAATGTGGCCATTGACACCCAAGAGCAGAACCGGAAAAATGGCGCCATCTGGTGGAAGTATCTGGTGGAGGTATCAGAGGCCTGGGACCCAGGGGTCCTGACACCAGCCTTAGACAAACAGCCAAAGGCAGGCCTGTGATGGAGAGATGATGTGCCGTCTGGTCCTAGCTCCTTCAGTGCCATTGAAAGTACAATACTTTGTGCCTACCTGTGAGGAACTTGGAATCTTGTCCAAAAGATAAGATGGTTACATATGGAGAGAGACAACTTGAAATAATGATTATCAAATACTGTGGTAACAACAGACAATCCATACACCTATATCTAGCAACAGAAAGACCTGCCGTAAGAAGGTCCTGGGTTCTCTGGGGAAGTGTGGTATTTCTGTGGTCCTGAGTCTATATGTATATGTTTTAGAAATTCACCCCACACAACAACACAGCATTTGGTCACAAGTGACATTATCTGATTCTGACAATTATAGCTCACTATGACCCTCCCAATGTTTAAGCCCATTCCTAGAGAATAAAAAAGAAATTAAATAACACCCTGTTTGCCACTAAAGTGACCATGTAGTCACTGCCATAGTCAATTAAAACCCTGCTCTAGGGGCTGGCAAGACGGGTAAAGGCACTTGGGGGACAAGTCTAATGACCTGAGTTCTGTCCCTGGGACCCATGTAAAGGGAGAATGAGAGAACTGATTCCTCAGAGTTGTCCTCTGACCTCTACATGTGTACCATAGCATACATGCATACACACACACACACACACACACACACACACACACACACACACACACACATGAATACAATAATGGTGATCCAGTCTGGATATGAGTAGTACGAAACCAGGTGCTCTCCTTGATGAGTCCATGACTCTGCTTTCTGATATAAACCGGGAAACCCACTTTTTAGCATTGTTTCCCTACTTTCTAGCATGGGACTAGTTCCTGCCAAGGAAATCTCACTCATTTGCCCTCACAATCTCCATCCTCCCTGCACGTAAGAGACAATGAACTATAACTCACTGGAGTAATCAAAGAAAAATGCTCACTCGATATAATGTGACAAAATCAGAGACCATTACATCAGATCACAATGTAGGTCCCCCTGCCCCCTCCCACACCAAGAGGAAACGGAGTCACTGAAAGCTGCATCTGTTGTTTGCTTGAGTTTCAGGGTGAGATGCTGTCTGCTGAGGTCAAATCTGGCAGCGATATGCAACGTGCTTGGGAGGCAGAGGAGCTCGAGGCCGTTGAGAAGCTACTTGAGAAGGAGTGAAAAGGCAGGAGATTGATTGAAGACTGGGAGACAGGCCACAGGCAGGTGGCAGAGGAAAGTCAGAGGTACCTCTGGTTCCAAGCCTGAGTGCTGGAGACACACAGGATGCTCACACGCGTAGCACTACAGCTGATCATCATATTTTAACCCCTTTGTCTCTGTGATTTTTGTCATCGTTGATGGTAGGAGACTTGATTTTATTTCTGGCACCGGATGGATTCACGTCAACCACCAGGACACCTTGCTGTAAACAAAGGACAGCCAGGGGACCTTGTGACTGAGACCCTAACACTCACTGGATTTTACGACCATGAGGACCTTTCAGATCGTTAAACTCAGCCTTCAATTTACAGATGGGAAAAGTGGCGACACAGGAGCTATCAGCGATTTACTTTTTACCTTCCCCTTCAGGCGCTTCCCTGCAGGATGATGGAATGGCTTTTGAATCTCATGGTGGTCAGAGAAGGTGGGTGCCCTGGAGTCGGAGCTAGAGGTGGTTGTGAGACACCTGATGTGGGTGCTGGGAATCAAACTCTGGACCTCTGTAAGAGCAGTGCATGCTCTTAACCACTAAGCCATCCATCTCCAGCCACCCCACCACCAACAACAACCACAGAAATTTACAAGTCCACATTGTGTGGCCACCTTAGCTAATCTTGTGCAGCATCGGGGACAGGTTTGAAAGCGGACTGTTTGAAAATGAAATGGTTGCTACTAAAAAAAGATCATTTCAAAATCTTCTTGGTCAAACACTTCTCACTAGCATATTTTTGGTATTTTCCTTGTTGGGAACATGGCCATATTATTCACCTGGTGACAACAATTACACACATAGAAATTCCAGCTTCACCATTTTGGAACTCATCCAGGCTATCCACATGTGTGTCTCACTCCACTCCATCTCAGGTTACAAACACTGAGTCCATTCTCTCCACAACCGTGAGGTCAATAAGTGCCAGCTATTTGCCGTGAGGGACTAAGGATACAAAAAACTCAAACCTGGACCAGCTTGCCTAAAACTTTCAAATTGTGTGGAAGTTGTATGATTGATCCAGAACACCAAAATGATTTTTAAAAAAAATCAACAACCTGGGACCCAGAAGTGCCCAGGCCTGGATAAGGTGGATACTTGTCATTTTGCTGCAGATAAAGAATACTAAGGGGGTGTTTGGGGGTCAGATAGAAGCAGCCACCTAGTGGGGTAGGGGAAAGGAAGGTCACAGGACAGAGCGGGCAGGCCCAGGCAGGTTGGTCAGTAGAGTAGACGGCAGAGACCAGCTTAACAGCCCAAAGCGGGTGTGTTTGAGGAGGGGGCAGAGCAGGATACTGGATGAGCTCCAACCCAAAAGTCTGTTTGCCCTTTGGTGGGAGGTGGTATGATGAGGCAAAGGCTGAAAAGAGTCAGGGGTGGGTACTGAGGCCAACGGAAGCAGTTGCTGACCTGGAGCCTGTGAACTAATTGCCAACCATCACTACGTGTTCATCTGTGATTGGAGACTAGGCTTTACTGTGGTGGCAATTCAACTGCATCCTTTTCCTCTGGCCCCAACTAGCTTCCCAAGTGTAAAAGCAAGGAAGTTGGCCAGCTGAGCCTATCAAGATTAGGACTTGTCTAGGCTTGTGAGGAAAAGGACAAGAGTGTTTGAGGAGACTGGAGAAACAAGCCATGGCACTCAGGCTGCCCTGGAGAGAAGCTAGTGACCTGAGACTTGACTACAGTGTCCGCGCTTGCTAACTGGTTTCTAATGTTCAGGAGCAGGAGAGACTATTGGTCAGCTCCTCTCTGTGAAGAATAATCACCCATCATTCCGGAAGTCCCCAAATCTCTCCTGCTGTTGTGTTCCCTATGCCAACGTATGGCTTCACCATTCATCCAGCTAGAACTAGGAATCCTTTTTCTACCTCTTCCTCTGTTGGTGTGGACATCTCATTAGCCACCAAGCCGAGTTCCTTATCATCCTTTTAACCCATCTCTGCAGACACTGAATCCATTCATCCAAGCCCTCAGAATGCACCACCAAGTCCAGTATAGCCAGATGCTAAGTGGTCCATCTGCCCCCATCTCGGTCCCTCTGACCCTGTGTCTTCAACGCTCACGGAAAGGTTAATGTAGCAACTGTGAAGAGCCGAGGCTATCCACAAGGTCTGGAGGGAGTCCCGGCTCTATCTTTTAACAGCGAGACCTGAGATACAGGCTCCATTTCTTCATCTTTAAGATAGAAATAAAAATCATCCCTGTTTCATATAATTCTTGATAATTAACAGAGGCAATCCTCATAAAGAACTGAGTGTCACACCTGGCACCTGGCAGGCTTCTAATCAACATCAGCTGTTCATGTCATTAGCACCAGCATTATTCTAATGACCTCAAAGGCTCTGGCTGCAAATCCTTCAATGCCTCATCCCAGCTCTGGAGGAGCAAAGTCTCCCGCTCCTGTTTCTGCTGTTACACGTTGCTGCCATCATACCTTTCTTTCCCTTGTGCCTCCTTCCTCTGCAGACACTTGCTGGAGCTCCGAGGCCGAGCTCAGTCTCCTGTGTCAGCCACGCCCACGGCACACCTGCGCACTCTATCCCACTGCGTTATAATCTTACGGTCTATGCCCTTGAGCTGGAAGAGGAAACGGCCTAGAGCTTGTGTTCGATAAATGCTTGCTCAGTCAGAAGCAGGACAGCTCTCTGAGCGAGCCGCTGTACAGTACATCTCAGGGAGAGGGGATGGCGCCAGAGAGGCAGTGCACCCCAAGCCACGCTGTAGACTAGGCAAGAGCATAGATTTATTCCAAATAAGATAAACGTGGGTGCCTTCACTCTCCTTAAGCTACTCACACAAAAGCAAGGCAGGGGGAGGAAATGGGTATGGTAGGAGGAAGCTAAAATTAAGACCGCTTTGCTAAATTAAAGTCTTCATCAGGTAGCTAGGTATAATGACACACACTTACAATCCCAGCACTCGGGAGGCTAAGGTCAGAGGGTTACAAGTTCAAGACCAGCCTGGGTTCTTCTATTCTAAGACCCTGTCTACTAAATAAATAAATAAATCCCTCAATCCAAACAAAGAGGGTTTTTGTTTGCTTGTTTGTTTGCTTGTTTGCCAAAGTTTGGCTTCAAGGACTAACCACAAGATGACCAGCAAAAGCATGCTTCAAAAGTCACGACCAAATACAAGTATCCAATATATAAATACAATCCATTTGTCTCCTTGTTAAAAGCCTTCATGAGGAAAATGATTTAATACAAACGCTAAGGCTACTGACGCAGATTAATTGAAAAATAACAACAGACTTCTAATTAAAGACGTAATATTATTTCCCTCCCTCACGTTTCACGGAAATCTGAATAAACATACAAAATCAGACTGAAAAGCAAGCTTTTATCTGTCACCTAAGGACTGCTGAAATTCTCATTAAGACTCCCATTCTTCTGTACGTGCTCTTTTTTTTTTTTTTTTTTTTTTTTTTGGTTAAGAACAGAGACGTACATACAAAAATTCAGAAACCATTTTAAAACGGTCTCTCACCGTTCTCCTCCATTC